>MDKI01276492.1:0-11542 GCA_005239505.1 Nicotiana paniculata | reverse complement strand
ATGTGGAGTAAGGTTCATATATATTTATTTTTCTTATGTTTTACTTCCTATTTTCTGAGAAAATTTCATATTAGTGTGTGAGTTGAATATTCCCTTCCTGATTCGTTTCTTATTATCATGTTCGAGTTATGTCCTATTAGCGCAATGTGGTATCATGTGAGGCTGTTGGTCATGTTTGGGGTGATTTGTTGTCTGAGCTGTTCATACTGGGTGAGACGAGATTATCGGATCAGGGATCGGTGCAATAAGGTTATGTGAAGTTTATATTAAAGAACAAATACCATTATTCATGTTCATAATGAGGTGATGATTCCAGTCAAGATGATGTATTCAATGATTTGTTAACTCTGTAGTTGGGTATGAATTTCTGCACATTTCCTCCGTTGTGGTGGTACCGTCATCATTATAGCAGGATGTATGTATATATATCATGAGGTGCATTGGGAGCATCAGATTCGTGGAATTTTGGCTATTAAGGTTCAGGGAATGTCATTGTGGTTAGATGATGAATCTTGCGGTGCATGGTGCTGATTCAGCAAAAGTATGCATTCATGTTCTGGTATATCGGGTGGTGGATGATACGGTGTTTATGAATTGGAACTAGGCTTGACAGAGGAAGTTTCAGGTACTGGAACTAGGTTCTGAGCTTATTATATGGATAAAAGAAGGGATCTTCAGATTTGATCAAGTTAATGTACTAAACTGGGTTGTGGTAGCATGGGCAGGTGCTCCGGGTGTTAAACAGTGATTTCAGATAACTTCAGAGCAGTTCTTAGCACGTTCGAGGACGAACATCTGTTTAAGTGGGGGAGAATGTAATGACTCGACTGGTCTATTTGAGCTCTAGCGCGTCGTTCAGCAGTTTGAGGCCATGAGCAGCTTCGTTTCAGGTATTATGACCCGTGGGCGTGTTCAAAATTGAATTTCGGGAAGTTTAGAGTTGATTTGGAAAGAAAATCCTCATTTCCGAAGCCTTAAGTTGGAAGAATCAACTGAGATTGGAATTTTGAGTAAAGGACCTTCGAATCAGGATTTGAAGGTTCCAGCAGGTTCGTATGATGATTTCAGACTTGGGCGTATGTCTGTATCGGATTTTGGATAACCCGGGGAGCGTTTCGGCGTATATTATGGAAGTTAGCATTCTAGAAGAATTTCATAGATTTGGGCTTGAAGTGCATCTTAGTATTTTTGATGTCCGTTTGGGATTCCGGGTTTGGGAATAGCTTCATATGGTGATTCTGGAGTTCGGGGCAGGATCGGAAGTAAATTCGGATGTCCGGAGGTCATTTTGAAGTCATTCGGCTAAAGATAGAAATTTGAAGGTTTTTGAGAAATCCGATCGGAAGTGGAAGTTTTGATATCAAGGTCGGAATGCGATTCCGGAAGTTGGAGCAAGTCCGTAATGTCAAATATGACTTGTGCGCAAATTTGGGGTCAATCGGACGTGATTTGATAGGTTTCAGCATCGGATGTAGAAGTTGGAAATTTCTAAGTTCATAAAGTAGGGATTTGGGCGCGATTCGTGGTTTCGATGTTGTTTGATGTGATTTGAGGCCTCGAGCAAGTCCGTATTATGTTTTGGAACAGGTTAGTATACGGGGTCTCGGGGGCCTCGGGTGGCTTCCGGGTGGTTAACGAATCAAGTTTGGGAGTTTGAAGAAGGCTGAGGTTGCTATCATCTGGTGTGACCACACCTGCGAGGATTTGGCCGCAGGTGCGGCTATGGCATCGCAGGTGCGAAGGATGTATGGTTTGGCTGGGAGCACATGTGCGATGACATTTCCGTACCTGCGAAGGCGCAGATGCGGACAGAGGGCGCAGGTGCGATTTTGGGCTGGAGTTGAGGCAGCCGCAGGTCTGGGAGATTGGTCGCACCTGCGGGGGCGCAGGTGCAGAGGTAGGACCGCAGGTGCGGAATCAAGGTGGGGTAGAATGTTTTTAAACCGTGAATTATTGGCCATTTCTTCATTTCTTCTTTGGCTTAGGCGATCTTGGGAGGTTTAAAAGAGAGGATTTCTTCATGCAATGTCAAGGTAAGTAACTCCTTCATGCTTCTAAGTTAAATACAAGATTATATGCATGGTTAGGCATGGAAATTGATTGGAAATTGGAGAATCTTAAAGAACCTAGAAAATGGAAATTGGATTTGTAGCCACAAATTGAGCATGAATATTTGAGTAAATTGTATATTTGAGTTAGTAAGGCTATGGGTAGAATATATCCTCGAGAAATTTGTATTCCGGACACGTGGGCCCGAGGGCATTTTGGTCATTTCACTAAGCTTGGTCGGTAAGTTATATAATTTGGAATTGTTGCAAATATTAGAGTATATTTTCATTGGTTTGTCGTTGTTTGGATAGTCTTGGGGCGTTGTGCGTCCGTTGGAGTCGTTGAAAGGGCTTATAAGCCGGTTATGGAATTTCAGAGCGAGGTAAGTCC
The DNA here is from genome assembly GCA_005239505.1 of Nicotiana paniculata. Lineage (NCBI taxonomy): Eukaryota > Viridiplantae > Streptophyta > Magnoliopsida > Solanales > Solanaceae > Nicotiana > Nicotiana paniculata. Next base: position 9,103 of record MDKI01276492.1, on the reverse strand, counting down.
TTTCTAACTTTGTGAGGGGGAATTGTCCCCCTAGGTGAATTAATTAAGTATATGCTATTATCTCCAAGGGCTACATACGCACGAGGTGATGGGAGTCCGTGCGTAGCTACTATTATGCTATGATCGGGTAGTCTAGGACCCACTAGCATGCCTTACGTGTTGTACCTATTATCCTGCCTGTAATATTAAACTGCTAATATAATAGAAATAGTAATTGAATATCTAAAAGAAGACTAGAGTTTGTTTTCCTAATCATCTAGAAAGAGAAATGACTCCTCTATGGATAATTGTATACCTGGTAGGGTTATATTGTGGAATATCATTAAACTTGACAAATGAGTTTCAAAACAAAGATTTTTAAAGCTATATTACATGTTCCTTTAAGAAGAATTTTACCACTTTCCTGAGAAAAACTGCTTCTTGATAAAAATACGAATTTATTATGTGGATATGTATACATATGAGCACCTGAGTCGCATGTATGATTCGCGAGCAGGCTAGCCTTATTATTTGTATGTATAACCACGTCGCATGATCAATTTGCGAGCGGGGCAGATAGATGCATCTATGGTTCGAGCCGTTCGACCCTCGGTAGTGCACAGTTTATTATTGTTGTTCCGCGCCATTCGACCCTCGGTATTGCTTGCGCATGATATTTACTGCGTAGTTGCTATGATTTGTGCCTGATTACTGGCCTGGAATTTTAAGTTGTCAACTGAAATGACAGAGATTTAAAGTTATTACAGATTTTTGGAAGAAGTTGTTCCTTCCCATTGATTAAATTGTTATTTGACTAAATCACCCATGTTGATTAATTGTTATTAATATGACGATGATATAAAGTGTTAAACGTGAACGGAGTTGGTAATATTATCCCTGTTTTTAATAAAGTGCCTATGATAATCATGTTTAGTGTCGTACTTTATTATTCTAAATTGACCTTTAGCAAGTGTCTAATTTGACCCCTCGTCACTACCTCTCTGAGGTTAGGCGGGTGACTTACTGAGTACACATTATTTTTGTACTCATACTACACTTGTTGTGCTTTTTATTGCACAGGTACTTTCATAGCAATGTGGAGGATTCGGAGACTTAGGCGAACCGCATCATTCGGAGGCGATCCGCAGCTGACAGAGTCTCCCTCGTACTGTATTTATTTTTATTTTTAAATTCCCTTGTCCAATTTATATTTTGGACATGCCTTTTGATGATTGTATAAATTCTTAGAAATTGCTCATGTACTTGTGACCGTGTTTTGGGATGTGTTGGGATATATTTACTAAAGTGAATATTTTAAACTATTGTTTTACTTGACAGATTTTATTTAGTTAATATGTAATAAAGTTAAAGGAAATGATTTTCATAAATATTAAAACAGGAAAAATTATTTAAATTAATTAATGATTGACTTACCTGACAATGATGTCCGACGCCATCACAACCTTATGGATTTTGAATCGTGACAACAATCGACAAACTCAAGGAAAGTATATAGGTGATTTCAGTGAAATTTCATTATGACCATATAATACTCCTAACAACTCTGCTATATACTTCAAATTCATTATATTTACTAGAGCACTAGTTCAGAAGCATGCGAGCCTTTCTTTCTATTTTCAATTTCACAAAAAGGGGGGAAATATAGGGTGGGGTTAAATTATATTCTCGCCGTCGAATGATTATACCATGTAAGTAGGGTTATATCATTCCTTTTTTATATATGTATATATATTGTTAGATTCCTTGGCCTAAGGTAAGTTTTTAGTGTATAAAGTAGAAACTAACTAGAAATTGCTTAATTAGTTACATGTTTGAATCACATATATGATATTTTTCAATTTTATGAATCCGATTTCGGAATATCAATAGGTTTAGTAGAACAACTTTCTTTCAGTTGATTCGATGGATTGTAATTCATGTTTGGTGCTCGAGTTTAAGCAAGCTAACATACACTGTCAGAATCTGAACTTCACGTGGAAGTACAAGTTTCTTGTCTATACAAGAAAAACTTATTTTTAATTACTCCGTTCGTTTTATTTTATGTGTTTTTGTTTGACTAGTCATGCAGATTAAAAATATAAAGACGACTATACTATTGAATTCTATGATCTTGAACTAGAGATGCGGTATAAAGAGATGGAGGGTGGAGTTCTCTCTGTAAAGGAGCTCTAGCTATGCCGGAAATAGCAGAATAAAGAGAGAGAAGAGTGAAATGAAGGAAAAGAACAATTACTCCATTATCTGGAGAAAATGAAAAATGTACAACTTACTCTTAATAGTGTAAGTACTACTACTTATAGAGGCTAACCATTAATTCTATTGCCACTCCACTAAGTAGTTATAACTAAGTACACTTAAATACACAGGACCCGCAACTCTCAACACTCCCCCTCAAGCTGAGGGATGAAATGTATTCTTCATTCTAGCTTGCTTAGTAAGTAGTCATGTTGTGGTTTGCATAGTACCTTTGTCAATAAGTCTGCAACTTGCTCTGTTGTCCCAAAATGCCGTGTTTGAATTAATCCTTGCATAAGTTTCTCCCTTACAAAGTGACAATCAATAGCTATATGTTTAGTTCTCTCGTAAAAGATTGTATGTGCAACAATTTGGATAGCTGCTTTGCCGTCACCGTGCAATGGCACACGTAGATTGATATCCACTCCTAGTTCTCTGAATAGTCCAACCAGCCATACAATTTCAGCTATTGTGCCTGTCATACTTTTAAATTCTGCCTCAGCTGAGCTCCTGGACACTGTCTCTTGCTTTTTTGATTTCCAGGAGATCAGTGCACCACCAAACTTTACCAACATCTCGAGAAATTGATCGTATAGACTCCACACATTCTCCCCAACTGGAATCACAGTAAGCTACAAGGTGTTTGCAGCTCCCAGTAGGCATGAAGAGTCCAAGTCCTGGTGTGGACTTGATGTACCTTACATCTCTTCTTGTAGCATCCATGTGAGAAACCCTAGGTGCATGCATATATTGACTAAGCATCTGTACTACAAAGGCTATGTCTGGCCTTGTCATGGTTAAGTATGTTAATCTTCCTATCAACCTCTAATATTTTCCCTTATCTTCAAGTATCATATCTTCAGAAAAATTGTTCTTTACCTCCTGATAAAACTCAACAGAAGTGAGCTTATGATTAAACTCGAGAGGTGTGCACATTGGCTTTCCACCTGCTAGGCCAAGTTCAGAGATCAGTTCTAAAGCATATTTTCTTTGGATCATCAAGATACGCTTCTGAGATCTTGAGAATTCAATTCCAAGAAAGTACTCTAGCTCTCCCAAATCCATCATTTTGAATCTTTCTTATAGCTCTTTTCTAACTTGTTTGATAAGGTATAGATTGCTGCCTATGACCAACAAGTCATCCACATATACTAGAACAAGCACCCGTTTTGTCCCTATATTCTTAGTAAAAAGGGAGTAATCATAGTGAATTTGCACAAACTCCATAACTAAAAGTGCTTTTGTCTGTTTGGGGTTCCATTATCTGGGTGCTTGCTTCAGCCCATACAAGAACTTATGCAATTTACACACTTTCTGACACTCCCTCTGGCTTGAAAATCCATCTGGAATGTTCGTGTAAACCTCCTCCACTAAGTCACCTTGCAGAAATGCATTATGCACATCTATCTAGAAAATATACCAACTGGAAGCAGCAGCTAGAGCAACTACAGCTCTCACGGTAACCATTTTGGCTACTGGTGAGAAAGTTTTTGTGTAGTCTAACCCTTCTTGTTGGTTGTAGCCCCTGGCTACCAATCTGGACTTATACCTTTCCACATCACCATTGGATTTATACTTGACCTTGAACACCTATTTACACCCAATAGGAACTTTTCGTGGAGGCAGGTTTACTATGAACCAGGTATTGTTCTCATCCAAAGTTGAGATTTCAGCTTGCATACCTTCCACCCATTTTGGATCAGTACTGGACTCACTGAAGGAATTAGGTTCAATAATGGCAGAGTAAGCAGCTAGAGAAGCTTGATATACAGGAGAGAGCTGGTCATAAGACACATATTGTGAGACTAGATATTGACAAGTGGACTTCTTAGATTGTACAACATAATCATTGAGCCACATATGAGGTTTAGAAGGTCTGGAAGATCTCCTGAGTGCTGCAGGAGATGATGACTGTTCAGTGGAAACCACTCTAGGCACAGATGCTGAGTGATCATCACTGATAGAGGTAGGAGAGGATGGCTGAGTAGTAGGAGAAATGTTATCAGAGGATGACTGTTGATCACCCTTGTAGGAAGGTGATGAATCTGTGAACTCAAGGATAGGAAATAGATAGGACCTAGACCTCATGTCCTTAAAAGGAAAGATATCTTCCTTAAACACAACATCCCTACTAACAAAGAAACTTTTGGAGTGTAGGTAATATAGAACATAGCCCTTTTGAGAAGAGGAGTACCCCATGTGAACTGCCGGGACTGCTGTAGGACTAAATTTGTCTACCTTCTGCACTTTGGTGGCATAACACAAGCTTCCAAATACTCTGAGATGTTGTATGGAATGTACTTTCTGAAATAATTCTTCAAAGGGAGTCTTTCCTTGAAGAAGAACAGTAGGTAACCTGTTCAGCAGATAAACTACAGTGGATACACATTCACCCCAAAAGCTCAATGGTATATAGGCCTGAAACCTGAGTGCTCTAGCCATGTCTAAAATTGATCTGTGTCTCCTCTCAACAACTCCATTCTGTTAAGGTGTGTATACATAGGAGCTTGGTGAATAATTCCAAGATTTTTCAATAAGGAAGTCACTTGGTCATTCATGAATTCAGTACCATTATCTGTTCTAAGACATTTAACTGTAGTTCTGAACTGATTTGTAACCATTGCCAAGAAGTTTTTTAATGCTATAATAGTATCAGCTTTATTGGTTAGAAGGAGAATCTAAATATACTTTGAGTAATCATCAACCAAGGTCAAGAAATATCTATTGCTATCATGAGTAAGAGTCCAATATGAAGCCCAGACATCTGCATGCACAAGATCAAAGATAGAAGCAAAACATGAAGAGCTAAGATGAAAAGGAAGCCTTGACTGTTTTGCAATGGAGCACACAGTACAATGATCACCAGTCAGGTGCAAATCATGTAAGTTATGTAATTTCTGTACCACCGTTAGAGGATCATATCCTAACCTTTTATGCCACAAGGAAAACTTACTATACGATTGTGTGTTACTCTCACTAGCACACTTATTTGTACTACTAATAATAGTATTTACAGTTGGTGGTAAATATTGCTCAGGAGACTGCCTGTATTCAGCCTTGAGAATGTAGAGACCAAGTTCTTCTTTACCAATCCCCAGGACCTTCCCACTAAAGAGTTCCTGAAAGATAAAGAAACCAGGGAAGAATGCCACCATACGCCTTAGTTCTTTTATGATCTTAGAGACTGAGAGTAGATTATACATGAATTCTGGAATATGTAATATGTTCTAAACCTTCTTATCTCTGAAAAAGGAATAGATCCCAGTGTGTGTAATAGTAGCCTTCTCACCAGTAGGTAGATATACTTTGTTTTTATTTGTCTCTGATAATTCTTTATAGGAATCTAATAGGTTCTGACTATGAACCATGTGGTTAGAGGCTCCTGTATCTATTATTCAATGATGATTCATCAAGGTAGACATAAAAGCATGTATGTTACCTTTTGTTCCTGTAGTTGTTGAATTGACTACATGTTCAGCATCCTTTCCTTTGTTCAACATCTGCATGATTTGTTGATATTGTTCTGGAGTGAAAAATTGAGCTAAGGAACTGAGAGTAGAACTTCCCGAGGAGCTGCTTTGTGCTTCTGAAGGCTGACTTCCATAGTTGCTTACATTGTTGGATTGATCATTGAAGCTTCCTCCTCTCTTCTTGTTTTTGAAATCACTAGGATATCCATGTAACTTGAAGTAATTATCCTTGTTGTGTGCTTTGCACTTGCAGTATTCACAATAAACTGGTGGCTTATTGAAAAAGCTTTTAGACTTATAGCCTCCAGTATATCCAGTATTTGTAGAGCCTCTATTGTTGTTGAAACCTCCACTGTTGTTGTAATGTCTATTACTCTTCATTTCAGCAGCTTCATTAACATCACTAGAGCCATACACACCCTTTCCATTGATCCTATGACTTTCAACATTGATAATCATAGCATAACTTTGATTCAAATCAGGTAGTGTTCTAGTCATTAACACCTGATTCTTAGCATTTTCATATGATTCATTGAGCCCACTGAGAAACTGATAGAGCTTTTGAAACTGATAGTGCTCAACATGCTTCTTTGAATCATGACAGCCACATGTAGGATGAGGAGTTGATGTTTCATATTCATCCCAAAGTTTTCTAAGTCGAGAAAAGTATGCAGATACAGAAGATGCTCTTGTGTTAGTGTGGCTATTTCCTTATGCAGGCAAGCTGCCCTAGAAGCATTTACTTTGTCAAATCTTTCCCTAAGATCTTCTCAAACAGTGTAAACATCAAATTCCTAGATTACAATACTGAGCAGGTTTGGAGATATTGTATTAATAATCCATGGAAGCACTATTTCATTACATCTATCCCATATTTCATGAAGGCTAACATTATGAGTACATTTTTGCAGGTGCCTAGAACAAATCCTAATTTGTTTTTGACATGCAATACAATTTTCAATGATCTACTCTAGATCGAGTAATTCTCAAAACCTTGTAATTGAATAGAAATAAGAATCGAACCTTGTGTATCGGATGGATGTATGTATAGAGGATGATGATGATCAACTTGATCGACTTATTGAGCTAAATTCAGAGATGTGAAATGAGTATTGGCATCTTCTTCATGAATCGACATTGTTGAGAATTGGGAAAACCTTCGAGAATTTTGAATCAAAGAGGAGAAATGTAACTATTTACACATGCACAGAATGCTCACAACCAATTTAGGTCCAATTGAGAAAATCACGCACAAATCTCAACCCCTAGCTTGAAGTACATAAAATTCGGATGAGAAATTAACTCAGCCAGTTGCACAATGCAGATATTGAGAATGAAACTAAGTACTCCGTCACAGTTGAGTAATTATTACTCGATTAACCGAGCTTTGATACCATGTCAAGGAGCTCTAGCTATGGCGAAAATAGCAAAATAGAGAGAGAGAGAGAGAGAAGAGTGAAATGAAGGAGAAGAACAATTACTCCATTAAAAGAAAACAATTCTTGTATTTGATTATTTTGATTTAGGGAACGTTTATGTATGCACTTGGGGAAACATGCTCATTAATTAAAATAAGTAATGACCTGAAATGAGCTATTATACCCTGTTTGGCGTGAAAATAACATGGACTAGTTAGTTTTTGGACTATAATTGAAAAATAGTCAACGTTTGAGAAGTCATTGAAAAATAACTATTATTTTGTTGAAACACGAAAAATTCCAGCATAATATGCTGGATTTTGGTTCTCCTGCGTGTAAACTTCAAGTATATTATGGTGGAATTCCCGCACACGAAAAGTTCCAGCATAATATGTTGAATTATCGAGCTCCTGCGTATAAACTTCCAGCATATTATGTTGGAAATCCAGCACATTATGAAGTTCCAGCATATTATGCTTGAATATCGTATGTAAAAAATTTGAACTCCAATATATTATGCTGGAATATTTTCTAATTTTTAAGGGTGTTTTTATTCAGATCTCATCTTTACATAAAAAAAAAGGGGGTAAATTTCAATTATCATTGAAACTGTGGCTTTTTGTTCAATTGCCTGTTGTAAATCTAGCTATTTCTGATTTTTTTTTCTCTATTTGGCCAAGCTTCTTTTTGGTAAAAAAATTGGCAATATTTTTTTTCAAAGTTAAGGTGTTTGACGAAGCTTTTTGAAGGGAAAAAATACTTTTGAGTAGAAGAAATATTGAGAAGTAGAAAAAAGTAGTTTCTTCCCAAAAATTATTTTTGAAAAGCATTGGTGAAAAAAATACATTTAAAAGCACTTTCAAAAGTTTGGCCAAATTTTGTTCAAAAATATTTTTAAAATTAATTAGTCAAATACAAATTATTTTTGCTAAAACTACTTTTTTAAAAAAATATTTATGGGAAAAATATTTTTAAAATAAAATAATTTAAAAGCTTGGCCAAACAGATATATGAGCAAGGTAAAACTAAACAGCACGTGTCGTTCATATGTTGTCGTCCCAAAACAAACACCACCACGAGGGAACAATTCTTTCTCCAAATCGACCTCCAAAGAATTGGCAACTACTTGCATTGAGTTCCTCGGACCTAAGTTAACATTGAATTTAGGAATCGCTATATCCAGGTGTAAAGTTTTCACTTACTCTCCATGTATATATACATCTATGTATACAGAAACTCAAGTTGAACATGATAGCCGCTATATCATAATACCAATTACCTTATGTCACTACCTTTTAGTACCATTAACAACTACTAAACCATGAGACAATAAGAATAAAAACGGATAACTAGTAGAACATTAAAATAAGGGCATGGTGTCACACGAGGCAATACTCTATTCTACTTTCTTAATACATCAGAAGTGTCTTACAACAGGCACCTCTTTGTTGACATCCTTGCTTGGGACCAGAAGGCCATTACTGCCTTTTCCTAAATTTGATCCATTTTAGATGTTTTAGTTGATGTTTTCGTTTGCCTATGTTTAGTTCATTATTTCCTTACTAACCATCATACATTTTGGAAACTTAAGGCAAACTTCTAGGCGCTTTTAAATTACTATTTGTTTATCAATCTGTATTACTATAATAAACAACGAAACAATAAATTTTCTAAAATAGAAACAAAAATAGAAAGTTAGTAGCAACAGAATGTCGAAATACTATATGTCACACCTTCTTTTTCACTACCCCGGGATTAATGAAGGGTAATAAGGGAGTTTTTCCAATTAAAGTGACATTATTCGGATTTGGGATTTATTTTAGTTTTCAAAGTCGCCACCCGGATTTTTGACGATGTTCTGGGATTTATTAAAATCCCATACCGAGGAAATTTTGACTCTGTTTTGAATTTTCTGCATACTAGAAATCCGAGTAAGGAATTCTGTTAACCCGGGAGAAGGTGTTAGGCATTCCCGAGTTC
>MDKI01219352.1:0-32951 GCA_005239505.1 Nicotiana paniculata | reverse complement strand
GGGGGGGGGGGGGGGGGTAGAAAAGGGGTGTGACAAACCCCCTTAACACAACTTAGAGGTTTAGTTTAGTGGTCAAGGGAGTTCAAAACCTTGATAAGGTCATAGGTTCAATTCCCACTAGTTACAATTTTTTTTTGAACCCTCTTCATGGAGATCCTGGCTCCGCCACATCTTATTTTATCTATATATCTGATTCATAGTCCATAAGACACCAAATGAATTTTATTACATCATAAACTCTGCAAATTATAATCTCTCTTTACGATTATATTCCCTTTGAGATATATGGAGGATTGTTGGAATTTGTGGGTATTGCAAAAGGAAATATCTCTTATTTTTATTTAATTTCTCTAATCTTGAACTAGTCAAACTAGCTGTTACAACTAGATGTTGAAAATTAGCCGTGAAAAAGCCATTGGAAACTAGTTATTAATTTGCCGTTGGAGCAGCAACTATATAAACATAATTTGTGGAAAGCTAATATACACTTTACTCAAACTCCTTCTTCCTCCTATGCAAGAAACTCTTATGATCAATGATAAAGATTTTTCAACTTCTTTCTATTTATCCTCCTTTTATGTTGGGTTTCTTTATTGAATTTTTTGCTAGCTTTGTTCCCAATTTAATAACTGGAGCAGCTTGTTGAATTCTGGAAGGATACACCTAATTTTATTACTTATTGTATAGGCAAAATATACTTAAAGACAATGTCCTTAATACGGCTCAAGTTTGATAAATTTTATTCTCCATGATCAAATATTTTTCCAACATTGGGGTTCGTAGAAGTTAAACTTGATAACTAATCACCCATTTGCTCGACTAAGCAATGCATGCAAACAGTCAGTGGCGGAACTGAACCTAGACTCCATGAGTTCAATCTTTAAAATTCTTAACGTTGAACCTATTATAATTTAAATTTATAAGTTCAGACTTATTATTTGTCGCAATTTTCATAAAATTTTATACACAAATTTATACTCCGTTTAAAAAATGTTGGATTCAAATGAACCCGAATGCTATAAGGATGCGTCTGCTGCGAACAGTGCACGTCACCATTAACAGTTTTGCTCAAGTAGAAATCTGTGCATCTAGGATGAAATTGTGCTGGCTGCTGAAAATGTATAGCTACGTGTTAAAGATATTCCTTTATTTCAAAGCCATATTCTTGAAGATGTCTTCACAAGTTGCATGATGAAACTGGAAGCTAGAACCACCAAATATTTGTTGTCAGAACTAATTTTTTCATAAGAAAAGCAAGAAATGAAGTGAACATACAACCTGAAAAGAACATATTCAGTCCTAATATTATGTTTCATATATATATGTTTTTTGTCCAAGCTAATTAAAAAACACAACACGTGGGGCTCTCGTTACATTGCTCCAAAATAAGTACAACATCTCATCAGTAAAAGATGCCATTTGATATGAGAACTAAAATATTTTACTAGGAGAAGATTGGGCTCTTTCAAGTCTCAACCATTGACAAGATTCATGGATAGGGAGGGACAAAGGAAAAGCAATTGGAAAGTTTAATGTCCTCACCTAAACTGTTTTCCACTGATTTTTTTTTTCTAGCATTGATTCCTTTTGTCAATTCATATGTTCATTTTCATGACTCTTATGTTGTTCTATATCACTTTGGTATGGAAAAACGAAATAAAACTTCACCCCAAATAGAATATCTGGATTCTATTCTCTAGCTGGATCATTTTCCCCTTCACTCCAAGAGCTTATATATTTGTTTAAATGCATGTATAATCATAGGATTTAAATCATATAAACTGACCAATAGCGTAAATATTTTTAAACGTATATCATGCATGACTTTATCAGTGCGTTTAATCATAGATTTGATTTACACTATCAGTGCGTTTGTACTTGTGGTTGCCATTTTTACCAAGTTGCCGGTTGTTAATCATAAAAATTTATTTGTAAAACTTATAAATAATGTGATTGTATAAATATATTTTTTACACAGTCAATGCATAGTATTCCTACTTCTAACAAACGATTGTATGGACATGTTCGTGCGATATCATTCTGTATCTCATATATATCTTCGTGTAGGAAACTTCAAACACTTGTAATATTCTTTTGAGGATAAATAAAATCTCGGCGTTATCAACCTTCTTTTTTTTTAATCAATCAGTATTCAAAATATGATTAATTCGGATTTGTATCAGATAGGCCTATTAAAGGGCAACTCAAACCCCATTTTTTTAAAAATTAGATGGAGTAATCTTAACCATCTCACCACACTTCATTTTTGACGCTTCAAAAAGACTGATGTAAGGTTCCTCAGTGGGGGTTATGCTGTTGAAATGCAACTTGGTATGACAAAAGAAATGTGAACCATTTATTTCTTGAACAGAATTTGTGATCTCTTCTCTTTCCCATTATTCTTGATCTGTAATTTTATTGGGAAACTTAGAAGAATTTGGTTAAAGTTGAGGTGACTTAACAAAGATTTTGAATATTTACAGAACACTCAGAACAAATTCAGATTCGGATCATGTGTCTCAGTACACTCTAAACCTGAAGAATCTTATCCACGATTCCATGAAAATCTCTTCAAAGTAACACTTAATGTAAACTAATTAAAGTAATAAAATAATATTATCATCTCATGAATAAATGCAGTATTATGCTAATGGGAATCAAAAGACATGAAGAAATTCATTCCAAAATATATACCTTAAAATAAAGGGACTACGTGAAAAGTTGAGGCATTGATTAACTAGTAATAAACCCGAATATGCTAAATCCTGTAGACATTAGAACACAACATCAATTATGTCCTAATATGCTGTTAAAGGATTGCACAGGACTTGCTACAACTCTTTCATTTAATCTCTGAATATGTAAAAGAGGTAACTTAGAATATATACATATACATGACCTTTTTATTTTTTTTGTTGGGCTAAGTCAGCTCAAATACACTTTTTGGTGTAATGTTATTCGCTTTAGATAAAGTGTGTACAATTTTCCCAAAAGACCTCTTGTCATTAAAGAGATTTTTATACCTTATACACCATGGTCGCGGTACTAACGCTAGCTGATTTTCAAACTTGAAATTAATCTGAACCTTGTAACAAACCTTTTGAAGGGGAGCCTTAGTGTAACTGATAAGGTTGCTGCCATGTGACCAGGAGGTCACGATTTCGAGCCGTGGAAACAGTCTCTTGCAGAAATGCAGGGTAAGGCTGCGTACAATAGACCCTTGTGGTCCGGCCCTTCCCCGGACCCTGCGTATAGCGAGAGCTTAGTGCACTGGGCTGCCCTTTTTTCTTATAACAAACCTTTTGGGTCGCATCTCAAATAGTGGCAGAGCCAAAAATACAAATAAGGGTATAAAAAAGTTCTTGTGCCAAGGTAACTCATATATATGCCAAAAAAAAAAAAAAATTATCCTAGTTACATAGTATAATTTTTTGATGAAGAGGGTTTAATTGAACCCCCGCACCCCTCTGCCTCCGCCCCATCCTTACAGGTCATTGATAATAGGCTAGATTCATGTAGTTTAGCGTCTATTTATACTCCAACTTCATTATGCTTCACTGTTCTAGGAAGGGTAAATGATGTTAAAATGGATCTAATTGTGGATTTTATATTTCGCAGGAGCAAGTGGTGCTTATGAGAACCTAGGATGGTGTTTGGAGCTAAATTAAATCGAGAAAGACCCCTTGGAGTTAAGAGCGTGTGAAAGGAGGAAGAAAAAATGCGAAGGCAGAATGATACGCCATTAGTGCGGCCATAGCGCGTCCATTAGCGCGACCGTGCTAGTCCAGGTGCAATAGGCAGATTGGAAGGCCATTAGCGCGACCATAGCGCATCCACTAGCGCGACCACGCTAGCCTAGAAGTCAAAAACAGAACACATTGCCTTCAGCACGTCCAGTAGCGCGACCGCGCTAGTCCAGTCCCCCACGCATTATTTCAAGGGTAAAATTAGAAGCTTGGGGGATAATTTCACTTAACCTATAAAAGGTCCAGCTCGCCCAAAAGAAGGGATATCAAGGTTTTAAGGTCTTGTTCAAGGCAAAGAGAGGCAAGAGGGAAGGAGGACAATTGGGCATCAAGTTTCATCTTTCTTCCTTGTGTTTTTTCCATTTATGATGAATGCTCTTGTTGTTATTATCAGCACAATTATGAGTAGCTAATTTATTTAGTCTAAATTTTTAGTGGAACCTGTTGAAGGATGAACTTCTTGTTGTATTAATATAGTTTGCCCGGTTTAATCTCTATTTGTTCAACTAAGTTATTGTTGTAGTTGATTGAATGACCCTCAATTAGTTGTGCTTATTTAGTATGTATTACTCGGGAGAGAGTGCATATTTAGGTAGTTGTTGAACAACATTACTCCCAAAGTATAAGAGGGATCCATAACCGAGGGTTTAAAGGTGGGATTAGGGATTACGAAACCTTGAGTGCAATCTAAGTGAGCTGTAATAAAAGCTAGCTAGCGTAACTCGGGAGAGTGCGTCTAGTAAATTGTCGTAATTACTGAGGGAGAGATTTATGGTAACAAGAGTGTTCATGATTGATAGAGACAATTAGGCATAACTTTATGAAACACAACAGGAAGGGATACCATCAACATGGGAAATCACAACCTTAGCTAATTTTATTCAGTTATAGGCAGTAGAAACATCAACAATTGTTATTCATAATCTTTGGGAAGTTGAGTACGAAGAATTAAGTGAGTCTGACACCGATAATTGATAGATTAATTCCTTGTAGGATTTGACTCTGGGCTAAATACTCAGATTATATTTACAACGTCCGGTTAGTCCTTTTTATGAGGCATAGTTGGGCGTGATCAAATTTTGGCGCCGTTGCCGGGGAATTAACGGTGTTATCAATTATAGTTGGAATAGATACAAAAATTCTTAGTGTAGTCAATTTTCTTCATTTTCATCCATACATTGAAATTTTAACGTTTGCTAACTTGGTTGTACAGGTGCATGCCGAGAAACACATCGCGAACTGGTGAAGTGTTTGAAGCCTTATCAGACCCCGAGAAAGTTTTCAAGGCCTTGAACCGAGCCAACCGAAAAAGCAACATCAACTGAACAACTTGAACCAGACATGGCAGATCTGGTAAACAACAGGAACAACAATGGGGACAACGTGGTAGACCCAGCTGCACAGGTAGTGGCACCTCTTGTGCCAGAGGCACCTTTATATGACTGGCCACAACCCACGACGGAGAATTTGGCCACAACGATAATAGTCCCGCAGATACAGGCTGAATCTTTTCAGATCACAAACAACATGTTGCACTTGTCGCAGAACAAGGGACTATTTTCGGGGTCATACATTGAGGATCCCCAACAACATTTGAAGAATTTCCAGTCGATTTGAAACTCAAAGGCAGCCAAACGTAACTCGGGAAGCAATAAAGCTGTTGTTTTTTCCATTCTCAATGACAGGAGAAGCCCGGACTTGGATAAACTCACTCCCCATCAATTCCATTACTACATGGGAGAAGTTAGTCAGGAAATTTGTGAACAAGTTCCATCCACCCAACAGGACAGCTCAGCAAATTGATGAGATCTTTAGCTTCATACAGAAACCAACGGAAACATTGCAGGAAACATGAGAACGATTTAAAGGAATTTTGGTTATATGTCCGCACCACGGTATTCCAGAGCAGATGTGGGGCAATGGTTTTACATGGGTCTAGAAAATAGTGTGAAGGCAAATATTGATGCTTCAGCTGGTGGAGCATTCTTGAGAAAATCATGGAGAGAAATCCAGATTCTACTTGATAAAATGGCACAGAATTCGGGGTGGACAACCAGGAATGCACCCATCACTCCAGTAGTTCACTCAGTGGCCTTAGATCCATCCAACACTCTTGCTAAAAATATGGCCACTTTAATGACACAAATGAGCATACTCACTAAAAAGGTAGAAGAGTTAGGGCAGAAGCAGCAAGTGCATATTGTGGATACAACCAATAGGGGATTATGCACATCTTGCATTAGTCAACCACTTGGTAGTCAGTGGAATGCTGGATGTGATCATCATCACTACCCTGAGAACATGAACTATGTGTCTAACTATGGACGCCAGAGACAGGGTGGTCAGAATTGGGGCCAGCAGAATCTACCATACAGGCCACTCCAGCCACAACATAACAATGGAAATATGGGAGCCATGAGACCTCACGGTAATGTGGCGCCCTACCAAAGGCCACATGGGTACAATAATCAGAATCAACAACATGCTTATCACCCTCCTCAACAACAACACGGGGGGAGACAGGAAGACGGGTTTGCTAGACTCGAAGCGATGATGCAGCAGGTTATTGGGTCAACTACGAAAATGAGTGAAAGAGTAGATGCACATGAGTCAGCCATAAAGAATATTGAAGTTCAAATGGGCCAGATCTCGATGTCTTTGAATAATCGTCCTCACGGGACATTGCCTGCAGACACTTAGGTAAATCCAAAGGATCAGGGTCCAAAGCAACTGATGGCAGTGAGTCTATGCAATAACAGAGACTTAGACTTGGAGCAAGAAAGGGCTCGATAAAGTAGACAGGATGAGACACTTGTACCAGTGCCCATTGAAATTGATGATTCAATAAGACTGACTGAGGTGACAGTGCAGCTTGCCCAGGAAGAAACCAACACACAGGTCGAGGCTGAGACATCACATTAACCGGTAACAGAGTTAGTGTCTAACAAACAAAAATCCCAAATCATCGGGAAGAAGAGACCTCCAGCACCATTCCTATAGAGGCTGGCCAAGTACTAGAAAGAGAGTAGTATAAGAAATTCTTGGAGATGTTGAAACAAATACAAGTAAATATTCCTTTGATTGATGCCTTGAAGGAGATGCCTGGTTATGCCAAAATGATGAAGGACTTGATGTCCCGAAAATTCGACTTCCAAGACTTGGCCACAGTGACTCTTACTCAGACCTGCAGTGCCGTTGTGACCAGACCAATTCGTGAAAAGTTGCTGGTAACTTTTCCTTTGCCAAGGCACTCTGTGATTTAGGGGATATCATTAATCTTTTGCCCCTGGAAATCTACAAGAGGTTGGGGATTGGTAGAGCTAGACCGATATCCATGTTGTTGCAGCTGGCAGACAAGACGGTAAAAAGACCGTCAGGCATTCTTGATGACGTATTGGTGCAGGTAGGGAAGTTTGTGTTCCCTACAGATTTTGTGATCCTGGACTGTAGAGTGGATGAAGATATTCCCATTATTTTTGGGAAGGACTTTCTTGGCCACGAGGTGAGCTCTCATTGATTGTGAAACTAGGGAGCTCAAGATGAGGTTGAACGACGAGCAGATAACATTCAACATCCAGAAATCCATGAGGCGACCAAGTGTTTTCGCTAGTTGTTCTCTTATTGATGCCGTGGATGTAATCTTGGAGGAGGATAATGAGTCCCTGACTATTGAGGACCCCCTTTCTTCATGTCTTATGAATTTGGATGAGGTGCATGGGTACTGGCTCTTGAGGGCAAAGGCGTGTGTCATAGATCACTTGAATTTGAGCCCCTACACTTAGAAAAAAGAGAGACTCCGCCAGCCAAGCCGTCTGTAAAAGAACCAAGAAAGCTGGAATTGAAGCCACTGCCAGCCCATCTCAGGTACGCGTTTCTAGGACCTAACTCCACATTACCTGTTATTATCTCATCCATTTTGTTAGATGTGCAGTCACAACAACTTTTACAGGTACTTAAAGAGTGTAAGACTGCCATTGGGTGGACCATGGCGGACATTAAGGGGATCAGGCCGGCATATAGTATGCACAAAATTCTGCTGGAAGATGGGCACAAACCTTCCCGGGAACACCAAAGGCGGCTGAACCCCAACATGAAGGAAGTGGTGAAGAAGGAAATTATTAAGTGGTTGGATGCGGGAATTATTTTCCCCATCTCTGACAGTAGTGTATTAGCCCGGTGCAATGTGTACCTAAGAAGGGTGGCATGCCGGTTATAAAAAATGACAACAATGAGCTGATATCTACAAGAACCGCCACAAGATGGAGAATTTGCATGGACTACAGGAAATTAAATCTAGCCACCTAGAAAGATAACTTCCCACTTCCCTTCATCGATCAGATGCTCGACAGACTGGCAGGGAGGTCTCACTTATGTTTTCTGGATGGTTACTCAGGGTACATCCAAATATCAATTGCTCCAGAAGACATATAAAAGACCTCATTCAATGTCCATATGGGATTTTTGCCTTCAGAAGGATGCCCTTTCGCCTATGCAATGCACTTGCCACATTCCAAAGGTTCATGATGGCCATATTCACTGACATGGTCAAGGATATAATGGAGGTGTTCATGGATGATTTCTCAGTGGTGGGAAACTCATTCTATAAGTGCCTAGCAAATCTGACCCGAGTGCTGAAGAGGTGTATTAAGACTAACCTTGTACTTAATTGGGAAAAGTGCCATTTTATGGTACAAGAGGGTATAGTCTTGGGACACTTGGTATCAAGCAAGGGAATCAAGGTGGATCGTGCTAAATTTGATGTGATAGCAAAGCTTCCACCTCCCACTTCAGTCAAAGCAATAAGGAGCTTCCTCGGGCATGACGGTTTCTACCGGCTATTCATCAGAGACTTCTCCAAAATTGCCAACCCCCTGTGTAAGTTTCTAGAGAAAGATAACCCTTTTGTGATTTTTTGATGATTTCAGGGTTGAATTTGAGGAGTTAAAGAAGATTTTAGTCACGACACCCATCATTGTTTCCCCCGACTAGGAGCAACCTTTCGAGCTCATGTGTGATGCTAGTGACTACGTAGTGGTTGCGGTGCTAGGAAAACAGAAGGAAAAGATAATGCACCCAATTTACTACGCGAGTAAAACGTTGAGTGGAGCTCAGCTGAACTACACTGTGACCGAAAAAGAGATATTGGCGGTGGTGTTCGCTTTCGACAAGTTCAGATCATACCTGATCGACTCTAAGGTAATTGTTTACACTGATCATGTTTCTCTCAGGTACTTGATTGAAAAGAAAGAGTCCAAGTCACGCCTGATTCGTTGGGTGCTGCTACTGTCGACCTGGAGATCCATGACCGTAAGGGCACGGAGAACCAAGTCGCGGATCATCTGTCGCGACTTGAAGGAGATGAAAATGCAGTTGAGGCAGATGATATTCTAGAAACCTTTCCAGATGAGAAACTGCTCGCCACAATCCTGGAGGAAGTTCCATGGTATGAAGACATTGCAAATTACCTGGCAAGTGGTATAGAGCCCTATGAACTCTCATATGTGCAAAAGAAAAAGTTTTACCGTGACTGCGGCATGTATTACTGGTATAAACCTTATCTGTTTAGAATTTGTATTGACAA
The DNA here is from genome assembly GCA_005239505.1 of Nicotiana paniculata. Taxonomy (NCBI): domain Eukaryota; kingdom Viridiplantae; phylum Streptophyta; class Magnoliopsida; order Solanales; family Solanaceae; genus Nicotiana; species Nicotiana paniculata. The sequence continues at coordinate 23,624 of MDKI01219352.1, read as the reverse complement.
TATGATCTGGAGGTGCGTCCCCGAGATAGAACAATCTTCTATTTTGCAGGCATGTCACACATCAGCATATGGCAGGCATTTTGGAGGAGTCAGAACGACAGCTAAAGTTCTAGAAGCCGGGTTCTACTGGCCAACTGTGTTCAAGGATGCACATCAGTGGGTGAAGGGCTGTGATGAATGTCAGAGGACGGGGAACATTTCCCGTCGCCATGAGATGCCCATAAACCCAATTCAAGAGGTTGAGATGTTCGATGTATGGGGGATTGACTTCATGGGCCCCTTCGTCAGCTCCTATGGCAATAAGTACATATTTGTTGCTGTAGATTATGTGTCCAAATGGGTGGAAGCTGCAGCACTCCCCACCAATGATGTAAGGGTGGTGGTGGGGTTTCTGAAGAAGAATATATTCACCCATTTTGGGATTCCGAGGGCCATCATCAGTGACGGAGGCACTCACTTCTGCAATCGTTCCTTCGATAAATTGCTAGCAAAGTACGATGCGCGCCACAAAGTGGCAACCCCTTACCATCCTCAGACCAGTGGACAGGTTGAAGTGTCAAATAGAGAAATCAAGAGTGTGCTGACTAAGACTATGAAGGCCACTAGAACTGATTGGGAAAAGAAGCTAGATGATGCACTCTGGTCCTACATAACAACTTTCAAAACACCAATTGGTATGTCACCATACAAGTTGGTGTTCGGGAAGGCCTGTCACTTGCCGGTAGAACTGGAACATAGAGCTTGGTGGGCATTGAAACAGTTAAATATGGATCTTGAGGCTACGGGCACAAATAGAGTCATCGAACTGCATGAGCTTGATGAATTCAAGTATCTTGCTTTCGAGATCACGAAGTTGTACAAGGAAAGAATGAAGAGGTTGCACGATAAGAACATTGTGGAGCGAAACTTCAAAACTGGAGATATGGTGCTGCTTTATAACTCAAGATTAAGGCTAATTCCAGGTAAACCCAAGTCCCGATGGTCTGGACCATTTCATGTGGTCGAAGTGCTTCCCTCAGGTGACATAGAGATTGCTTCAGAAAAAGATTCCCACACCTTTAGAGTTAATGGGAATGGATTGAAACCATATGTGGGCATGTACGAAACCAAGGAAGTTTCTGTGATACATCTGACTGAACGACAGAGGTCGAGTGACCCATAAATGCGCTCATCTGCGTCGTGCCGCGATGTTAAATCAAGCACTACATGGGAGGCAACCCATTGAATTGTTGTAATTGTCGTGCCACGACATTAAATAAGGCGCTGGTTGGGAGGCAACCCAACGAGTAGTATTTTTAGTATTGTGGAATTGTTGTAAGTACTAACACATGCACGTGTGCTTACGCGAAGGAGAAATCAGCTACACCAAGAAAAGTGAAAAGTTGCGAGGCCTGGGGGTAGCGTGGCCGCGCTAGTGGTCGCACTAATTGGCCTCCACTCTGTCTGGGGTAGAACAGGCGCACTAGTGAACGCGCTATGAACGTGATAAATGACCTCCACTCTGCCTCGTCTCAAAGACACTAGCGCGGGCTAGTGACCGCACTTATTGCCCTGTAGTCTGTTTTAACTAGCGCGACCGCGCTAGTGACGTCGCAAGACAGGTTGGTCAGTTATTTTTTTACTTTGCCTTTAATTTTTTGTTTCTTACTTACCCAACCCTAACCCCCCCCTTCCGCCTAAAATCACTCATCTTCTTCTAAAAAACTCTTCTCTTATTATTCGACTCCTTTCCCCCCCCCAAACCCAAGCACACACACACGCCTCCCGCTCCTCCCCTGAGTTTTCTCAAGTCTTGTGCTCACTGAAACCCCAACCCACTTCTTCACTTCTCACTCCCTTCTCACACCACAGGTATGTTTTTTCTTTGCTAATTTTTTATTTATTTTTGTTAGGTTTCTTTTTAATTTGTTGTAGGTAGTAGTTTTTCTTCTTGTTTAGTTAGAAGAAATTGTAATGTATAGTTAGTTCCTGTGGGTGGTGGTATTTGGGGAGTTGGATCTTCTGATTTAGTTGGGTGAATTTGGGGAAATTGTGGTGGTAATTGGGTTCCAACTTGACTAATTGGAGGCTCCGTTGAATGCTGCCCACCAAGTGTTTGTTTAAATGCCCTAGTGAATGGCAATGATAATTGTGACCAATTGTAAAGGTGAAGTCTGAGTAACTACAGTTGGGTCACCTCGTTTGTGATGCGCTGATGATGTCCTTATTACAAGTACAATGGCACCCTCCAGGAAACGTCAAGCCACCGGATCTTCATCCGGAAGACAAGCGGGATCATTGAGGGCACGAGAATCTATGGATACTCGTCCATACAATAGCAACAAGTTATTATCCTCTAAGGCTCAGGACCAGTTTGCTGAAAAAGAATCGAAGGTGGCAATACCAGAACGTGGCATAGATACAGACTCCCTCCGGCGTGACTGCCCAAGGATGTACGATGAGCTGATGCGGCGTCGGTTAGATCTGTTCTTTGAGGAGCCAGACGATGCAAATGCAATTGTAGTAAGAGAGTTTTATGCAAACAGTATGGAGCACAGGAATTATGTGGTAACCGTGAGAAAGAAGCCGATGGACGCCTCTGTGGAATCCATTCGGAGGGCTTACCGGCTGCCAGATCCTGTAGCGGAGACGGACGACATCTATGAGGCATATGGTCGACGCTTCACTCAGTGGACGGAATTCCTTCCAATCATCTGGGCCCAGGGCAAGGAGATTCAGTGGTATAAGTACGGGCAAAAGTTTCACTCGTCGACACTCACTTTTGAAGCGAAGTGTTGGCTCTATCTGATCAATAACCGCCTGATCCCGTCAAATAACACCTCGGAGGTGAATGCTCCTCGTGCGTGTTTGATCTGGTGCTTCATGACGGGCCGCATCTTTGACGTGGCCAAGCTAATACATGAGGAGATGTTTGTTCGCTGCCAAGTTAAGAGGTATGTCTTCTTCTTACCCTCTCTCATCATTAGATTATGCCTTGCAGCAGGGGTTCCGAGAAATTTGGCGGTAGATGGTAGACTGCCGAAAGAATACGCCTTCCGAGCAGACAAGGTTACCACTGGAAAAGACGCGGTGGCGGCTGATAGTGATGAAGAGGAGGAAGAGTCTGAGGAGGAGGAGGAGGAGGATGACGAGCAAGTAGAAATGGGAGAGGAAGTTCCCACTCATGAGCAGGCTGTTGATGTTGCAGGCCCGTCTAGAGCCCGTCAGAGTTATAGGTTGGACACTCTAGAACAGGACATCGCTGGGTTGCGCACCTAGGTCCCCGACCTGGGTACGCGTGTTGATGCAGTGGCTGCCCAACATGTGAAATCAGAGAAGAAACTCATGGGCTGGCTGCGGACCCTGTGTCGTGCTTGTCGTTTGGACCTAGAGACAGTCTCTGACCAGGATTGATCCTTCAGGGAAGTTTCTCTACCTCACTTTGCTTTATTTTGCTTTACATGAGGACATGTCTTCATTTTAAGTGTGGGGTGGGGGAATAATTCATTGTATATGTATATATGTAGGAACGTCATTGTTAGTTGTTTTTATTTTCTTTGGAATTTTGTTTGCTTTTGTTCTTTTTGTTTTAAGTATGTTCTTGTTGTAATGAGTTAAGTCGACTTGTCCCGACGATGGATCTCATTCGATGGGGTTCTTGAGGTTCTAAGTCGAACACAAAAACAAAAAAAAAAATTTTTAGGCAGTGTAGTAACTCCCCCTTGGTTTTTCTTTGGACCGCGGTTCTTTTCCAAGGGTTTTGCTTGAACCGGGTGTAGGTAGTTTTTTTATTTTGTTTTGTTTTTAGTTGTTAGGGGTACTTATGGGCGATGATCTGAAATAGGAAAAGAATCCCTTAGCGTGGTTACACCTGAACACAATAGACACAAGTGTGACGCTTAGGCTCAGTTGTTGTTCCTTGCAGAGTGCCTTAAATTGTATGTTTGTAACTGACTTGAAAACTCGGTGAGAGTGTCTTGATGAACCAATCTGGAGTGAATCATGTGCCATATGTGTGTGAGGGTATTTCATTGTATTCTATGCTCCACATTTGATGCCTAGAACTTGCCCTGTGTGTTTGCAAAGTGAAATAGTAGCTCTAGTCAGTCTTAGAAGTGATATAGGCATTCCTTTGTAAGCCAGAGTTATAAAGTAAACCCACCTAAATGCAATAAATCGTAGTTACCCCTGTTGAGCCTATAAGCCTGTTTCTTTTGCAACCACATTACAAACCTTACCCAATTGTTTGAATGGCCCATTGGTTTGAACCGTTTACCTCCCATGAGCACTTGAATTGTTATAGAATATGTAAAAGTCAAAGTGTGGGGTGGTGGTTTGGTTGTTGAGTGGAATCAAAGAAATAGACAGAAAGGTGCAGAGTTTTTGAAAAAAAAAGAGAATAAATAAATGTAATCCTTGATAAGTGGTGATGTGATACAATTTCACCGAAAGGAGTTTGGGGTAGTATAAGAGAAGTGTGGTGGAATGTCTGGCCTGGCATAAGTATGGTCTTAGAGCGAAAGTAATTGTATTAAAAGTGCTTAGGGAGGTTAGTCACTATATTTAAATATATCCTACCCGTCCCTTAGCCTACATTATAGCCAAATGAAGTCCTAATTGATCTTAGACTGAATGAGTTCGATTAGTAGAGTAGTACACTATGGGCAAGCCTATGGTGCATCTTTGTGGCATATGAATGCTCTTTCTGAGAGTGAGTGAATTCTGTCTATTTGAGTTCCTATGTGTTCTTACTATTATACTCGTAGAAATACTCTCTTGTGTGATGTGAGGGCACTTGATTCATAACATAAAGGTAAGTCTTGACCTCTGTATGGAGTAAATTGAGGAAGTATGAACATTGCACGGCACGTGAGAGTCGACTCTTGAGGCTTAGATGTTACACTACTAGGCACAACTCTTGTGACATGTTCGTGGTGTGACACGTTAGGGAAATGCTTAGTGAAAGGACCTTTGTAGAGTAGGGTGGATTGCTCGAGGACTAGCAATGATTTAAGTGTGGAGTGTTGATAATAGTCTAGATTCATGTAGTTTATACTCCAACTTCATTATACTTCACTGTTCTAGGAAGGTAGATGATTTTAAAATAGCTCTAATTGTGAATTTTATGTTTCGCAGGAGCAAGTGGTGCTTATGAGAACCTAGGATGGTGTTTGGAGCTAAATTAAAGCGAGAAAGACCCCTTGGAGTTAAGAGCGTGTGAAAGGAGGAAGAAGAAATGTGAAGGCAGAATGATACGCCATTAGCGCAGCCATAACGCGTCCATTAGCGCGCTCGCGCTAGTCCAGGTGCAATAGGCAGATTCGAAGGCCATTAGCGCAGCCATAGCGCGTCCACTAGCGCGACCACGCTATCCCAGAAGTCAGAAACAGAATACATTGCCTTCAGCACGGCCAGTAGCGCGGCCGCGCTAGTCCAGTCCCGCACGCGTTATTTCAATGGTAAAATTGGAAGCTCTGGGGATAATTCCACTTAACCTATAAAAGGTCTAGCTTGCCCAAAAGAAGGGATATCAAGGTTTTAAGGTCTTGTTCAAGGGAAAGAGAGGCAAGAGGCAAGGAGGACAATTGGGCATCAAGTTTCATCTTTCTTCCTTGTGTTTTTTCCATTTATGATGAATTCTCTTGTTGTTATTATCAACACAATTATGAGTAGCTAATTTATTTAGTCTAACTTTTTAGTGGAACCTGTTGAAGGATGAACTTCTTGTTGTATTAATATAGTTTGCCCGGTTTAATCTCTATTTGTTCAACTAAGTTCTTGTTGTAGTTGATTGAAGGCCCCTCAATTAGCTGGGCCTATTTAGTATGTATTACTGGAGAGAGAGTACATATTTAGGTAGTTGTTGAATAACATCACTCCCAAAGTATATGAGAGATCCATAACCGAGGGTTTAAAGGTGGGATTAAGGATAACGAACTCTTGGGTGCAATCTAAGTGAACTGTAATAAAATCTAGCTAGCGTAACTCGAGAGAGTGCGTCTAGTAAATTGTCGTAATTACTCAGAAGATATTTACGGTAACAAGAGTGCTCATGATTGATAGAGACGATTAGGCATAACTTTATGAAGCACACCAGGAAGGGATACCATCAACAGGGAAAATCACAACCTTAGCTCATTCTCTTAATTGTTTACAACTTCTTCATAGTTAGCTTTTAGTTTAATTAATTTTATTCAGTTATAGGCAGTAGAAACATCAACAATTGTTATTTATAATCTTTGGAAAGTTGAGTGCGAAGAATTAAGTGAGTCTGACACCGGTAATTGATAGGTTAATTCCTTGTGGGATTCGACTCTGGGCTAAATACTCAGATTATATTTACAACGTCCGCTTAATCTTTTTTATAAGGCATAATTGGGCGTGATCAGTCATAAACCGCGATATCATGCTCAAAATAGAGACTGTAAAGCAAATTAATATTCAAAATGAGGAGTTGGATTGTAACAGTAATGTGCTAAGAGAATGGTGACATTTTCAATCTATCCATCATAAAGTTTATATCTGTGATCCATGATCCCACTTAAAACAAGAAAACAATCTAGCCTTCATTTCATAATCGAGCCTAAGTATGTAGATTAGGCCATGTGTTTACTCTTAAAGCGGAAAACAATTAAATTTTTACGCGGCTTCAAAGATACGTGGATTGATTCAACACAAAAAATCAAAAATATTAGATACGAATTAAAGATAAAATGAATAACCAAATTAGCTATGATGTTAAGACTGGGCTCCGACTTGAATTGAACAATAGTTTTATCCTCGAACCGGCCCTTGATACGAAGCCAAATATATATAAAGAATATTGATTAAAATAAGAACTTTTCAATGGCTATAAAAGCAGAGAAGTAAGTTTGTATTGCCTTGATATGTGTGTTACAATCTGTCTATTGAATAAAAAACTTCCACTTCATATAGTACGAGATTTTTATCACTAGTACACTTCTAAAAAAGGTAAAAGTCCTCCTTCACGTTTATTACTGATACACTACAGATATCGGGCGAGATCCACGCCACGATATACGGTTAAGTGCGGATTTCACGGCCCTCTGTTAGTCGTGTGCATCCGTTTGTAGTGCTTTCCGATCCGAGGTCTTCGAGCTCGTTCCGGGTTCGGGGAGTGTTGTCTTGTCAGGCTCGGTGAGTAGTACCCTGTTCCAGCCTCGATTCAAAGAGTTTGCAAATTCGGTCTCTATCTTATACATTCATATACTTCTTACTTCTTTTGACTTACCGGGAAGTCGGGGTGTGTGCTAACCTCTAGTTTACCCGTATACACTATCAAATGACGAGAAAGGGATTATGACCATGCATGAAGAACCAATTAGTTTAAAAAGATTTTTTTTAGAACTAATTCCAAGCCTGCTAATTATGCATTCACTACAAGAAAAATGCTAATTACATGAGAAATATTTGTTTTATGAAATCCTTAATTAATGCATCCTTTTTCAATAAACAAAAAATATATATATGAGGGAAACATTAAAATAGTACTATGTTAGAGAGAAATTACCATGGGGACATCCTTGTTGCACATTGGCCAAGTGATGTGAGATTCTCCACTTTATAAGCTCAGCACGTTGGTGCATCCAGTGGTAATGAACTTTGATGGTAGAAGCTTTTGGTGTAAGGTGATAAACTTATATATATAAGTTAAAATAAGAAAATTATAAAATACAAAAATAAGAAGGGGTGGTTATAAATAAATTTAGAAAATTAATATTAGAAATTTGAAAAATATATGTTGCGGAGTTGCCTTTAGTAAAAATTTATTTGAATAACAAAATACTATGTCAGTAATTTAATTCATTAATTTGAGTAATATTTCCCTATGAAAATCTGCAAGAAAACTCCAAACTTTCATTAAATTTTTATCAAAAATTTCATGTGAATTAGAATTTTCTATGAATAAATCTGTCAGTAATTTACATGCAGATTCAAAATCCCAGTACAGATACAAAAATCCCCAGATAACGTACCTGGGGATTTATAAATTCCACAGGTAATATTACCACAAGTTTTTCCATCGGATTTTTTTCGAAATGAAAATTCGCATGAAACTTAGTTTCCATCGAATTTTTCTATATAATCCCAGGAAAATTGCCATGTAATACGTGATTTTCTTGTAGTGTTAGTAATTAGAACTCGATTGGTATTATGCAACCAGCTAGATTGGATGCTAAGGTTGTGAGAAATGAGTTTCTCAGTACTAAAATATCTCCAAAGATTTGTGACAAATATCAGCCTATCCTCAATCAAACTCCCAAAGCCAACCCTATATCATACCCTAATTTTCTTTTTGAAGTTAACTTTTCCTAAATCAGGTGTGTATTTGGAAAAAAGCATATTGCTACCTAGAATTAGCTAGTGATATATCATCATTGTAACCATTGTTCTTTTCATCGTAAAGGAATTTGCTTGCCATCTTGTCAGAGAACGTAGGCATAAGTCATAACTGATCTCTGTTAGATCTTGTGTTCATGTATCTAATTTCCTCTAACTTGCGTGCCATACATTCTGTATTATTTGTCGTAAAAAACATTGCATGCTTAGTCAGAGGCGGCTCCAGAATTTTAAAAAGATTGGTGCGCTATTGCAAAGAGGTGAATTTATATTATAAATTTTACGGGTTCAACATTTAGTTCGTACTATTGTGCACTCATTACAGGGCTGAAAATATAAGTTCAAAATTAATTTTTTTAAGATAGTACTTTTCTTACATTTATATAGATATTCCGTGTCAAAAACATTGGGACAAGTTGAACCCATTAACTATATGCTACATCATCCGCTGCTACTAGTTTTAATATACATACTTCGTTTAATCATATAAGATTTTACGGTGACAAAAGAAGACTAGAACTTTCAATATGTAAATCTTTTGAACAAAAAAACAAAGTACTTTTAATATGCAAAAATTGACACCAGACATGCCCATATCCCATAGGGCCTAGTTCTAGAAAAAAGCAAAAGGAAAAAAATAATAAGATTGACATAGAATTTGAACTCACAGTCTCTCTTATTAGAGAAGTGTACCCGATAACGATTGCATCATAAGATACTTTGAGTTTGGGTGTATACACATATATTTAAGTATTTTTGAAAAAATATAACATTACTATACATTAACTAGAGAGGGAAACATCAGTGGCGGAGGCAGAATTTTCGCTAATAGGGTTCAAAAAAGAAAAAAGTTAAAAAATTTAAAGAGATTGTGGCCAGCGGAAGTTGAACCAATAACCTTTAATATAGAGGCACAAAATGAATTTTGCCTTATATATACAATGTAACTTTTTGGTGAAGGGAGTTCGAACCCCTTTCCGCTCCTCTAAATCCACCGCTAGGAAATATGGGTTTACATACCCCATGAAACCCACCCTAGATACACCCATGTGCTCTATAATTCTTCAAGATCTCATACTATTTGGCTATTGAGATATCGTTTAACCAGAGGCGAAGCCATCTTTTATGACGTCCCTTCATCAGAATATTATACTGTGTAATTAGGTATAATTTTTTGTCAAATCAGTGAAAATAGGCTCGAAAGGGGAAGCTCGTTAATGGAAGTTAGGGCTTTCTGTAGAGTTCTTCATCAGAGAGAGCAAAATGAAAAAAGAGATTAATGAAATGACTGGACAAACATTAACAACTGTGGCCTTTTCTATTTATATCTTGCTTATACAATGTAAAATTTGGCTAACCACTTAAAAGAATAACTACTATGCTATATTAAACAAAGAATGACTAACTAGTACAAAAAGGCTAAGTATAAAATAAATAATCAGGCCAGCTTAAGTGTGTTGCTTTAGGCCTGAAGTGATGCAAGCTGGTGGGCCGACACCCCCTTCAAGTTGGAGGGGGAAACAACCTTCAACTTTCCAAGAAAAGAGTGATGGAGAACACCAGGTAATGGCTTAGTGAATACATCTGCTAGCTGATCAGAGGTGGGAACATGCGACAACTGGATGAAACTTTCAGCCAATTTACTCCGGATGAAGTGACAGTCCACTTCAATATGTTTGGTGCACTCATGGAATACATGATTTTTTGCAATGTGAATAACTATCATATTGTCACATAAGACAGAGATGGGAAAGGAAACATAAATAGTAAGATCATGTAATAATCTGGATAGCCAAACTAATTCATCAACAACTTTACTAACAGCTCTATACTCAGCTTTAGCGGAAGAAAGAGAAATCACAGGTGGTTTCTTCAACTTCCAGCCAGTAAGGCTATCACCCAAGAAAATGCAAAAACCATAAACAGATTTGCGAGTGTCAGGGCAAGCTGTCCCATCACTATTAGAGTAAGCCTTAATAAAAAAATCAGTAGAGTGGGAGTAAAAAAGACCAAGGTCAAGAGTATCCTTGAGATACCTAAGCAAATGAAGAGCAACAATCATGTGAGAAAGTCGGGGAGCTGCATAAACTGGCTCAGATGTTGAACACTAAAGCAAATATCAAGATGGGTGTGAGTCAAGAACAACAACTTCCCCACAAGTCTTCTGTATATCTCAGGATTAGGTAGAAGATCCCCAACATCAACTTTAAGTTTCTGATTCAATTCCAAAGGGCTAACAACAGAATGCACATCCAAGAAATCATAGTCTTTGAGTAAATCAGAAGTGAACTTCTTCTGATTCCATTCAACACCGTCAGGGAATACAGTGACCTCAATACCCAAAAACTAATGAAGAAAACCCAAGTCTTTGATCCTAAATTCAGAATCCAGAAATTGTTTTAAAGCTGAAATCTCATGCAAATCATCACTAGTGAGGATGATATCATTAACATAAAGAACCAGTATTACTAGATGACCAGGAGACCCTTTGATAAAGAGAAAGTAATCATTGAGTAAATGATAAAAATCTTTAGAGTAAAGGGCTTGAGACAATTTGGCATACCATTGCCTCGAAGCTTGTCTAAGCCCATAAAAAGACTTTTTCAACTTACAAGCCAAAAAGGCAGAAGAAGAAGAAGATGAAACAGAATGGCCAGGGGGTAATTTCATATAGACCTCCTCGTATAACTCACCATGAAGAAGTTCATTGTTAACATCAAGTTGAAATAAAGACCAATTCTTCTTAACAACAACATCAATCAAACATTTGACAGTAGACATCTTCACTACAGGGGAAAATGTCTCATTGAAATCCACCCCCTCAACCTGTGTGTCCCCTCTAATAACAAGCCTAGAATTGTATCTTTACCCATTTGCAACCAATAGGCTTCTTACCTAGGGTTAATTCAACAATATCCCAAGTGTTATTAGCTTCTAGAGCTTTAAACTCTTTTCTCATAGCATCGTGCCAAGCTGGAATAGGGGTTGCTTGAGAATAACTATATGGCTCAAACTCTACAGGTTGGACAGCAAAACAAGAAAGAGAACTAGGCAGTTGATAGATGTAATCCTTAAGATAATATGGATGAAAGTGTGTTCTATCAGATTTTCAAAGTGTTGCAATAAAGGTGGCATGACTGATAGTGGCAGGAGAAGAAGTAGAGGGACGAAGTCAAAGAAAGCATCAGTAAGATGAGGAGAAGGTGAAGCATCAGAAGGTGAAGAGTGGTTTCCAGAAGGTAAAGGATAGTTGTCAGAATCATGGGGAAAGATGGAGCATCAAGAAGGAAAGAAGGAGTATCAGAAGAGAAAGAGGAGTGGAATGATTGGTAGTAGGAGGTAGAACAGGTTCAGACCAATAGGGTGGAACAGGAGTTGGAACAGAAGATGAAGTGGTTGACAATGGGGACTTTGACACAACTACAAGGGAAAAATCTGAAGATAAAGGGAAGATTTTTTCATGGAAAATGACATCTCTAGAGACAAAACACTTCTTTGACTGAAGTTTATACAACTTATAACCTTTCTTTGCAAAAGGATAGCCAAGAAATACGCATGGGATAGCTCTAGATTTCAATTTGTCTCTTTGTGGAATTGGAACAGTGGAAAAACAGAGGCAACTAAAAGTTCTCAAGTGTGAATAGCTAGGTGTCTTGCCAAATAAAAACTCATAAGGGGATTTATTCTGTAGTAACCTATAGGGAAGTCTATTAATGAGCTATGTGGCTATGAGGAGACAATCTCCCCGAAATATTATTGGTAATTTGGATTGGAAAAGTAAAGCTCTGGAGGCTTTTAGGAGGTTTCTATATTTTCTCTCCACCGCACAATTTTGTTGGGGGTGTGTGTGGACAGCTGGTTTGGTGAATGACTCCATTTTCAAAAAAGAAAGAAACTGCAGCATTGTTATTCCCCAATTCTAGTGCATTATCAGACCTTATGTTTTGAATGGTAGCAAGAAATTGAGTTTGAACCATCAATACAAAGGCTTTTAGGAGAGGAAAGGCATTACTTTTGGACCACATCAAATGGGTCCAAGTACATCTAGAGAAGTCATCAACAATGGTAAGGAAATATTTTGAACCTGAAAATGTAGAAGTGTGATATGGTTCCCAATTGTCATCATGAATAAGTTGAAAGGCTTAGGACTATGAATAGAACTATTAGGAAATGGAAATCTAGTTTGTCCAGCCATAGGACAAATAGTACATGGAAAAGACTGTGTAGAGGAAATATTAGAAGAAATTTCAAAAATACTTTTCATTTTAATAAAAGAAACACGTGTAAGTCTGTGATGCCAAGCAATGTCCATTTTATTCATAGCAGCTTTATTACAAGAAGGGGAATCAATATTTACAGTACAAGGAAAATGATCAGAAACAGACAGAGATGACAAGCTGCTGCAGGAAGTAACCTGAGGTTGAGAGGGTTTTTCTCACACAAATTTGTACAATCTACTGTCCAGTTTACCAAGATCCAGAAGCTTCTTCAGATAAGGGCCCTGTATGAGACATGAAAGTCTAGTAAACTGAACCATACAATCAAATTGGTCTGTGAGTTTGTGTACAGAGATGAGATTGTGCTTAAAGGAAGGCAGATAAAGGACATTTTGAAGAATTATAGAATCAATCAAAAGAAAAGATCCCGTGCAAGTGAATTTTACTTTATAACTATTTGGTAGAGCCACTAGGAAAGGAATAGGTAAAGGTGTAATGTTAATGAGATATTCTTTATTAGAAGTCATATGGTAAGAAGAACCATAGTCAATTATCCAAGTTAAGGAATCAGATTGATTTAACAAAGTAGAGTTGAAACTATATACTACATTCTTAAGTAATAGAGTACCAGCAAAGTTGGCAGAACTCATGGAAATGAGTTGAGGTGTAGGATCAGTGACATGTGATTGCTGAAATAAGGAGAGAAGTTGAGAGTACTGTTTCTTTGTTAGCCCAGGCATCACAAAAGCATTTCAGCAACATGTGTTATTGAGGTTTGATTGGAAGACTCAGAAGTAGATAAATCAGAGTCTGTCACCATATTAGCAGTTGCCTTTCTACCCTTAGTAAACTTGAAGTTAGCAGGAAAGCCATGAAGCTTGAAACACTTATCAATTAAGTGCCCAAGCTTCTTGAAATACTTGATGAAGAGATTAGAGGCTCTGGACTGATTATCAAAATTCACTCTTTGAGTAAACTATCTCTGCTGACCTTGGAATTGCATATCAGTTGGGTTGAGTAGTTTTATTATGTGAATTCACATTGAAAGAAGTTGCTTCAGAGGTAAATTGAGGAGGTGGGTTGTATTTGCCTTTCATCTTGAAGAAGAATTTTATAGACATTATCAAGGGATGGTGGAGGTCGCATCATCAACAGATTGCTTCTCACACCAACATAAACCTCATTCAATCCCATGAGGAACTGATGGACTTTGTCCTTCCCTTTATCCTTTTCAAGACCCTATTTGGCAGCACAATTGCAAGAATTTGCATGACTGCTGCGCATTACTCCCAATTCATCCCAAATTCTCTCAAGTTTAGTGAAATATGAGGCAATATCAAGGGATCCTTGATAGGTAGAGTCAAGTTCCCTTTTTAGTTCAAAAATTTTGGTCTCATTTACACTACCATACCTATTATTTATCTATTTTCATATATTTTCAACCATCTCGGAGTATTGAACACTTTCGACTATATCTGGTGATAATGAGCTTGTTAACCAAGATATCACCATATTATTACAATGGTCCCATTGTTTATAATCAGCAGAAGTTGTAGTAGGTTTGGGACACGAACCAACAAGAAGCGCAATTTTATTCCTAGCAGACAACGACACTATCATACTGCGTTTCCAACCTCCAAACCCACTCTCCGAAAATGGTACAGGGACCAGTGACACACTAGGAACATCAGATGATAGAAGGAAGAGATGAGATGTAGGATCAGGAGTATATGTGGAAGAAGAAGTAGAATTAACCATGATTTCAACAATTAACAACTTCACACTTAAATCAGAATCCAAAACATGCAAAAGAGAAAGGAAAATTATCAGCCTTCTTCGCAACCTGAAAAAGTAAGGTCTTTATATAGTAGAGAAGCTCCAGCGAAGCAATGAAAACGAGGAAACCCTAGCTCCGAGATATATCGAAGAAACCCTAGCTCCAACAGAACAAAAATTTCAGCCTCCAATCAACACCAGAGATATTTTGTGCGATCTACACCACAAAGTTGAATTAATCGCAGAGAAACAGAATGTATTTGCCAGAAAACCACAAAGGGATCACGAAATTCCGACGAAGATGAATCCTGATGAAAAATATATGTAATCAAACAGGGGTAACACCGCTCGACGTATATGAACAAGATCTAACAGGTTTCCCGCTCTGATACCATGTCAAACCAGTGAAATAGGCTGGAAAGGGGAAGCTCGTTAATAGAGGTTAGGGCTTTCTGGAGAGTTATTCATCAGAGAGAACAAAATGAAAAAAATATTAATGAAATTAATGGCCAAACATTAACAGCTATGGAGTTACACCCCATGTTTTCGTACGTGGAAGACGCCACAAGTAAATTAATATAAGATCGAAAATGAGATGGTACGTCCCGCATTTTTGTACGTTAAAGTTTCGTCGTAATTTAATCAACATAAATTCGGGAATGTGATTATTTTGAGATTATAAGCATTATGCTATTTCAAACAAGTGATGAGTAAATTCGTGAAGTTGAGAGGGTAAGCAAATCGAAGAAAATAAATTTCGTTGAAGTTTGACATTTCGGGATAAAATACGGCCCGAGCTAAAATACCCGGTACTTATGGACTAGTACCATACAAGGTACCACATGACCATGATAGTAACGTATATAAAGTGTGTTAAAAGTGAGAGTAGTATTTTAAGTGATTTGAGATAATTCTTAATTATATGGATAATTGGTAATTATTGAATTAGTGGGAAATTACCAAGTTGATTAAGAAATTGGTAATTAATAATGATTTGGATAATTCTTAAGCATGATGTGGCAGCCATATAAAGCCCAAATGATGACTATTCATTTACATACCATGTGGCATGTGTAGAGGAAGTGGTGGCCTACAAGGATTGTTATGTATAACTAAGAGGAAAGTACATAAATTTGCCAAAAAAGCTTTCGGATGAAGCTTGGCATTCAAAGACTCTCTAAGACTTCAAATTGATCACAAAGAAACGTGAATTAATTAAGCAAAGTGACGGATTTTGGGCAAAAAAATTATTACAAAGTTACACTGTGTAATAGCAATGGGATTTGCAATTCTAAGAGGGCAAGGTACAATCTTTCTCAAGAACATTGTACGGATTTTCCTCCTACTTCTATCCACTGTTACGTGTTGTCGAAATTGACATGTATTGGAAGGGTTGTCAAGCGAATCGGCTCAGGTATGTTAAGGCTAAACTCTTCCTTCATTTTGCATGATCCCGTAATTACACAAGTTTGATAACGAGGCATAAAGGAAAAATCATGTCCCGGAATTTACGTATATTTTCCTAGTTTTGAAAGCTACAATATTCTCCTTATCGGGACTTCATATTCAATTGAGTATTTCTTCTTCCAGAGAGAAGAGAGTATATATATACAGTATTACAGTATTTTCATTACCATCGAGCTATAATCGATGGGCAGGCCCCTATTGGACAACTTCTGATTAGATGGTAAGTTATATACCGCGCCTATTGTGGCTGAGCGCTTATGAGCCAGCCCAGTTGGTGGAGATACAGAGCCTAGTATGGCCGAGCGCCTATGAGCGAGCCTACTACGGCAGAGCAGTTATATATATATATATGGCCGGACAACTATTTTACTTACTATATTGAGTGAGTGGAGTCAGTATCAGCAGGTAAGTATATCTTCAGATTATCTTTGACTTCCAGTTGCTTTCACTTATAATATTATCAGTCCAGTTTCAACTTTCAGTATATTGCCTTACATACTCAGTACATTATTTCGTACTGATGTCCCTTTTCTGGGGGCGCTGCATTTCATGCATGCAGGTTCAGGTAGACAGACGGGTAGACCTCTTCATTAAGTGTTTCCCGAGTTCAGCTCTATCGATAAGCTCCACGCCTTTCGGAGTTTCCGGGTCTAGATCTCTCTCTCTCTCTCTCTCTCTCTATATATATATATATATATATATATATATATATATATATATATATATATATATATATATATATATATATATATATTATGAGTAGGTCGGGGAGCTGTTCCGACACAGTATATCTACCAGTAAAGGCTTGTAGATATATCCTGTCAGTTAGTGCAGTATGTTGGGCTGGTAGGCCTTTTATATATATTTTGTTGGTTTGCCAGCTTTAGTAGTTATGATGGCCTTGTTGGCCCAGCTTTATATTGATATTTGGTCAGCATTCACAGTTGTCTTGAAATGTGGCCCACGACTAAAGTATGACATCACATGTTCAGAGTTCCTTAGTCGCAAGTTGGTACGCAAGGTTAGGTGAGGCACCGGGTGCCAGTATCGTTCCCCCAGGTTGGGGCGTGACATGCGGCCTCTTCTATTTATATCTTGCTTATAAAATGTAAAGTTTGGCTAACCACTAAAAGAATAACTACTATGATATATTAAACAAAGAATGTCTAACTAGTACGAAAAGGCTAGCTATAAAATAAATAATCGGGCCAGCTTAAGTGGTAAAAATTGCACGGGGCTCCCTATTTGGTCGCCCCCATTTAACTTATACCCGCTTTTTTAAAAACTTTTAACTTTTACCTACTTTTTAAATAACTTCAGTTCCCCTTTCCCTCGCTGAACTGAAGTTCACCAGTTAAGCTGAAGTTCGCCAATTATAAAGACAAAACTTCAGCATACGGGGCTGAAGTTCCCCAATTACAAAGACAAAACTTCAGCTCTAGAGCTGAAGTTTCCCAATTACGAACTTCAGTTATAAAGTTCCCAAGTTAAAGACAACAACTTCAGCATACATGGCTGAAGTTCCCCAGTTACAAAGACAAAACTTCAGCTCTAGAGAACTTCAGCTCTAGAGCTGAAGTTTTGTCTTTTGTAAATGGTGAACTTCAGCATACGGGGCTGAAGTTCCCCAATTACAAAGACAAAACTTCAGCTCTAGAGAACTTCAGCTCTAGAGCTAAAGTTTGTCTTTGTAAACTGGGGAACTTCAGCCCCGTATGCTGAAGTTCACCATTTACAAAAGACAAAACTTCAGCTCTAGAGCTGAAGTTCCCCATTGTAACTAGGGGAACTTCAGCCCCGTATGCTGAAGTTTTTGTCTTTTTAAATGGGGAACTTCAGCATCGTATGCTGAAGTTGTTGTCTTTATAACTTGGGAACTTCAGCTCGTATGTTGAAGTTCCCCATTTACAAAAGACAAAACTTCAGCTCTAGAGTTGAAGTTCCCCAGTGTAACTGGGGGAACTTCAGTTCGTATACTGAAGTTTTTGTCTTTATAACTGGGGAACTTCAGCATGAAGTTCCCCATTTATAAAGACAAAAACTTCAGCTCTAGAGCTGAAGTTCTCCAGTGTAACTGGGGGAACTTCAGCCCCGTATGCTGAAGTTTTTGTCTTTATAACTGAAGTTCGCAAGCTACTTCAGGCCCGTCTACTAGAATGCTGAAGTTTTGCGTGATTGCCTTTGCTACTTCAGTCCCCCATGCTGAAGTTATGCGCAAAAGCGGGTACGGATGCAATTTTTTTTACAAAGCGGGTATAAGTTTATACGTGGCACAAAAAATGGGTACGGATGCAAAAACCCCGCTTAAGTGTGCTGCTTTGGGCCTAAGTGATGGAAGTTGGTGGCCCAACTTTTTTTTAAATTATGTATATATTAGATTCTTTTGATTTCCATTATGTGCTTACTTTACTTTTTTATTTTTTGATATTGTTGATAAAAATCTTGACTCTGCCACTGTATTTATCGGTCTCCAATAGACTCATAAATTTTCACCATTCCTAATTAGTGGATTAACTCCAAGTCAATGCCATGTCAATCACCACTATGAATAGTCAAAACACCAGTAAAAATTAACCTCAACCAAGAACTAAGGGAAAAATGCATGCAACTATTCCAACTAAGCTTTAAAGCCATGGATACCGTGTCTGATATGATCGCACGATCATATCTATGAAAATGCATAACAGTTCATGACAACACTTGAAAAACCTTCAACTTGATCATAGTACAATGATCTCAACCAATTGCTATATGGCCAACCACTTCCAATTTTGTCAAGTTCTATTAAAGATCCCAAATTATGGTTTGCCCTCTTCTAAATATCCCTATTGCTATTCAAAGGTAACCTTAAAAACAACTGTATTCGTGAAACCTAGAAAACTACTTTCACTTTTACTCGTTAGGCTCAATGTGGATAACAGATGGATAATTAAATTAATTAAATTATATATATATATATTAAGAAAAGAACACGATCCAAAAGTTAGACCTTTATTTAGCGCACCTTTCAACTCCAGTATTTTTCAGCCTCTCTTTTTTGGATGAACTATCCTTGTACTTCCATCGTACCAAAAAGTGGCACCAAAACATATTCACTTTAAATTGAAACATTTTACAATTTTTTAATATTTTTTGTTTTGTCAGCATCCATTATTCCTTTATCCCTCTCTTCTTATCAATATAAATATGAAGCCAGCAGACAACATGTCTTAGTAAGCCATAAACTTCTTTGGTTCCTATCTTACCTTCTTCTTCTTGTCTCTCTTCCATTTTTGGATTTATTTGCATTTTCATGCAAATTTTGCTCCTAGTGTTTAGCTATGGAAATAGGATCTGTAAGCCATGAGAAGGCTGGTTTGATGTGGTTTAAGTCCTTGCCTGGAAAATTATTTGCTAACCTAGTCGAAATTGCTAAGCAAACCAAGAAAATTGGCAAAGATGATCCAAGAAGAGTGATTCATTCACTTAAAGTTGGATTAGCACTAACTTTGGTTTCATTATTCTACTATTTCCAACCCCTTTATAATAGTTTTGGCGTTTCCGCAATGTGGGCTATAATGACTGTTGTTGTTGTCTTCGAGTTTTCTGTTGGTAAGTTATATAATATCTTCTTCGTTTAATCTTATATGACACTGTTTGACTTTTATATACGTACGAAAAATAATATTTAAGTATGTCATAATATTTTTAGTATATGAAAGTAAAACAAATGACGGTGATAATATCATTAATTTGTAACTTAATATAATTTTCAGGTGCAACACTTGGAAAAGGGTTAAATAGGGGAATGGCAACCTTGCTTGCTGGTGCACTAGGGGTTGGAGCACATTATTTGGCTAGCGCAACCGGTAAAGTTGCGGAGCCAATACTTCTTGGGCTATTTGTCTTTTTACAAGGTTATATCTTTTTTTTTTACTTTTTAGCCTACCTAACTATTCATACTTATCATCAAGTTCCAAAAATTCTCACTAACATCACAACTTCATCCTTTTTGATTCAATTTCTTGCAGCATTTACATCAACTTTCATAAGATTCTTTCCTCAAGTGAAGGCCAGATATGATTATGGGATGCTAATTTTCATTTTGACATTTTGTTTGGTTTCAATATCTGGTTTCCGAGTGGATGAAATAGTGGATATGGCTCATAAAAGATTGTCCACTATACTCATTGGTGCCTCTGTTTGTGTTATTGTCTCCATTTTTGTTTGCCCTGTCTGGGCTGGTGAAGATCTCCACAAATTAGTGGCTCAAAATATTGAGAAGCTTGGTAAATTCTTAGAAGGTAAAAACTCTACACTTTTACGCGTTGATTAAATTTTACTGCGCTAACTTCACGACTTAACTCTAGTTTAGTCATATCAGTGAGAGTCTTTCACACAACGACACAATAATAACGGGCTTTTGTAGGAAAAAGGGAAACTAAGAAGTGCACTAATTTTTTTTTTTTTTAATTTTCATATTTTGCATGACATTGGTGTTACCTTTCACTGTTCATTGTATGTAGACACTTGACAAGTAGCATCATTTTCTCACAAATATAGAAAATTTAAAATCCTCTTTTAGATGAGAGGTTATAACTTTATACATTTTAATGAAAATTGCAGGATTTGGAGAAGAGATTTCTAAATCATCAGAGGGTGAAGAATCAAAAGATGGTAAAACATCCTTGGCCGAGTACAAAAGTGTTCTCAATTCAAAGAATGCTGAAGAAATTTTGGTGAGAGAAATTAAACTTTCATTTTCTTGAAAAAGTATAAGTATTATTTTCCACTAATTAACTGAAGTATTATTTTCAGGCTAATTTTGCAAGATGGGAGCCAGGGCACGGGCAATTTAAGTATAGACATCCATGGACACAGTACTTGAAAATTGGAAGTCTCACTAGGCAATGTGCTTGCAGGGTTGACGCACTCAATGGCTATATCAACTCTGAAATCAAAGTAATTAACAACTTCTTAAAGTAAATTTTTTTTATATATATATATATATAAAAGAAAGTAAAATCAACTAATTGTTCTAGATAGATAAAAGTGATCTTGCTAAAAAAAATAACCGCCTCAAAATATAAAATTTGTGAGAAGGGGGCAGGTGTTCGGCTAGTGATTTCCGAATTTTTAAAAATATTTTTTTTCCTCACCCTATAGTTTTGACATGATGTACTCTTAACTTTTTTTCATACATTTCGAAAACGAAATTTATCTTTTATACACTCATAGTGTAAATTTGTTTTACGCTATAGTGCAGTTTAATATGTTAGTTTTATTTTTAACAGGTTACTAACTAATGATTACAATAGAAGTTTACTTGTAATTACCTTATAAGAACCTGATTATCTGAATATAATTTTTATAATGTTAGTGTTTAGATATAGCATTCAAAATTTAGCTATCGTTATTTTAGAATGAATTTTGATTATATATACTGACAACATAAAGAATTTTTACACTATCAGTAATCTAACCTGTTGTAACGTGATAGTGTAACGTATCATTGCATAGAAGTTAAACTCTTATACTTGAACTAACATAAAGCTACTAAACTCAATTGCAGGGACCAGAAGAGATCAAGGGAATGATAAAGGAAACAACAAAAAAGATGAGCATAGAATCTGGGAAAGCACTAAAAGAAGTAGCACGTTCTGTGAAAACAATGACTTGTCCCTTATCAGCTAATAAACATATCTCAAACGCAAAAACAGCAGCCAAGAACCTGAAATCACTTCTCATATCTGGATTCTGGGAAGATATTAACTTACTAGAAGTCATACCAGGGGCTGCAGTTGCATCAATACTAACCGATATCGTCATTTGTGTTGAAGAAATTGCTGAATCTGTTAATGAGCTTGCTTCTTTAGCTCATTTTAGCAGCAAAGAAACAAAGGTAGATTCAACAAAAGAATCCAATATTGAAGCAACACAAAGCAGAAAAATAAATGCTTGTTCTCAACATGTTGTTATTACTATTCAGGAGAGTGCACAAGTCCAATCTTCAGTTCAACTAACAGACCAGAATATGAAATTGTGACGTGCATTGTAAATAATTACTATTACTTTATTGGTTAATTCACGCACTCACATTTATTTTTCTAAAAAAAGAGTTGGGATGTGACAGGAGTCCCACCATTTTGTGTGATAAGAGTCATAAAACATTCTGTTATAAAATTTGAACTACTAGTATATATATGGTTTTCTAACTTTTCATTATCATTCACTTCTTTTGTTGGCTACTTTTTCTTGTAGTAGTGACTTCATGAAGATGACTCATGAAGTAGATTACCTTGTACCATATATATATATATATATATATATATATATATATATATTCAATGAGAGAAATTGTAGCCAGTTGAACTTAATTACCATGTAATTGATGTGATCCAACTTCTTGTTTGATTATATAAATCACAAGGCACATTTTTCTCAATTGTTAGAAGATTCAAATCTTATGTATTGCGTAAGACACAATGTACATATCCATTTTGCTGGTGAAAGTACACGTGAAATTGAGAAAAGGTGACCAGAACGATTGTTCAGGATGAGATGCGAAGATATATGCGAGATTCAATTCTTAACTTTATAAAAAAAATAATAAAGAATTCAATTCTTGACTTGTTCCTACAAATAATATAATATGTAGAAGGCACGACGGCATCGTATATATGACTCAAAGAAATCTGGCACAAGTTGCTAATTAAGTCCAAAACTCGAAGGGAGATTGTGTTGCGTAATTAAGGTGTACTTTACGTTGAACTACGGCTTTATAGAACACTAGTCTTTAATTTTGTTACCGTGTCAATAGTAGTCGCAAACATGAAATATGACTGTTTAAGGGAGATTAAGTATCATTGCTAATTACATGTAATAAGTGGGGAATTGAATATATTTTATTAGCCCGCACTAGCCTACTACCAGAGATCTCATTAATATGATTGTATACGGTTAAAATCGGGTCCACCCGATTTTGCTATTTGACTGAGACCTGGAGGTTGCATCGCAAGACGACTTTATAACGGAACAGACTACATCACGAGGATAAGATACCGAGTCCAGAATCGAGGTATCTGTCAAGATCAAGGCTAGTAGTAATCGAAGCCAAATGGGACAGACATAGAGTAAGATCGAAAATAACATGATAACAGAAAGGCGAGATATCTGTGACAGGTTGAAGATCATTGCGGAAATCTCGGAACAGATCTAATCACGAACGACAGACTCGTTAATCATGTGATTTCCTTCTGTAATTAGAGTTATACCCTAAATGGAATTCCTCTACTATATAAAGGAGAATTCTAATCATTTGTAACAGATAATTCACAGACATAAAAGCAATATAATTCTGTCTTCTCGCTTACACTCTTGTTCATCAGCTTGTTATATTTTAATTATTCTTGCATCAACCAGTTCGAGGGTATACAAGCTCGGGGACTAAGTTCCATTCTAATATCAATTTGCTTTACTTTATAGTTTAATTCTGTTATTTATCTTCCTATTTATCAATTAGTATTGAGTGAAATCACGTATCCTTAAAACCACATAATACGTTTAATTATTATCCAATTTTAAGGGTAAACAATGATGATCTCCGAGATTTCTTCTTATGACAAACCAAACACGAGCGATGACAACCAGGAGGTGGGCTTGGAAGCAGCGGGAGACAAGGGGCGCTCCCCCAGAGTCCCGATGCCCTACCTTTTCCCTCTCAGGTTCGACCACCGCAAGTTCCCAATTCTCCTGCACTCGAACTAGTTGCTCAAGAAGCAGGGGAACTGATCACGCTCAACTATGTCTTATAGAAAGACTAAACGGGCGCTGCAAATATAATCT
>ML302743.1:9454-93050 GCA_005239505.1 Nicotiana paniculata | reverse complement strand
TAACTCGATAGAATACAGTATCGAGTGCCAGTCATGCCTCCCCTAGTTTGGGGCGTGACACTATAGGTCTAAAGTATATCTAGAATAAATCGAAAGACATAGGGTTAGGGTTTTGTGGAACCCGGAGAAGTAAGAAGAACTTTAAAGACAGCACCGGCCTAAGCCGGAACAGGTTGTAAACTTACTCAAATGGCCGGGGAGGCCGGAAAGTGGCATGGGACCATGGGAGATTAGTTGGGCCGCTCCAGGTTCGCCTGATAGCCCAGAGCATCACTGGACTGGTGCAAAGTGGACAAATAGCCATGAGACAATGAGGAGCCATGGTTTCTGGTGAGAGAACCAGTCAGAGAAGATGACTGGACTCCATCGGAGAGGAGAAGCCTAATGAGGCTTATAGAGAGAACTTAGAGCGTAATAGAGAGAGATAGAGAGAGTGAGTGTTGAGAGAATGAGGGGTCCGAGGGAGGTAGTGATTAGGTTTAATTATGGTAACCTGATCTGGACCGTTGATCTCATTTGATCAACGGTTCAGATCAAGTGTGGGGTTGGGCCGGGTTATTTATGGGTTTTGGGTTGGGTTGGTTAAGGGGTTTTGGGTCAGGTGGGTTCGGTTTAAAACTGGTTATAATTTAAATAGAAATGGGCTAAACGCTAAATACCCAATTAAATAAGATAATTAATTAATAAAATAGCTAATAATTGTGTAAAAATAAATTGAGACCAAATAAATGAAATTAAGGCGATTGACTAAGATATAAAATTATAAATGATCATTCACTGATTTTAAAATGGTATAAATGCACATTTGTTCTATAATTGCAAAAATTGTTGAAATTAACTAAATGATGCCAATATTGGCTAATTTGTGAAATAATAAATCTTAAGGGAATTAAGTAGGATATAAATAACATGTTGAGAAAGAAAATGATTTGAAATTATATCATTTGTGAATAATTTTGGAATATAAAGTATTAAAGACACAGGAAAATAATTTTATAAAAATACGAAAAACTGTGAGAAAATACCAGTTACTGTAAGGAGCGATATTGAAAGTATATATATAAGTTTGAAAATAATTTGAGGGAAAATTGGGTATCAACAGCTGCCCCTCTTTACCCGGAAAGGATGAAAGAGTTGTCGGGTAAAGTTATGATGGCCAATTTGACCGGAGGGAAATAGTATGAGAGATTTAGGCCGCACCCTTGCTTCTGAGCTGCCTACATATCCTTGGTTGTACAAGAATCATGCCGTATGTAGTTCATGAGTCACCGGAGAAGTATACCGGTGAAGTTTCACAAGGACGGACGCAAGGTGCAAGGTAAGGTGAACAAAATGGCTTACGGGGTAGTTAGGAGAACTGGAGCGGTCCGCTCTTGCCTGGCTGGCTTTTCTTAGCCGGATTTCCTGCAAATGAATAACAAGCATAGATTGTGCGTAATTTAAACATGATGCAGATTCCCATTGGACTATGAATGTTGTCTTTGGACGGTTGAGGATGACGTCCTTAGACCATGATGTCCTGGGCCATGAATCGCTTGATGCGGGATTCGCAGGCTATGAAATGATGTTCACGGGCCATGAGGATGGTGCCTCCCAACCATGATGCCTTTGAATAATGATATGCAGACTGATAAAAAGGGATCCGCGGGCCATGAAATGATGTTCTCGGGCCATGAAGATGGTGCCTCTGAATGATGACACCTTTGGATAGGTTGGTGATATTTCAGCCCATGAGAAGTGCAATAGTATGATGCTGACAAGGCAGAGCTTAGTCTTGTGAATTAAAAAGGGCAGAGCTTAGCCCGGAAAGAAACCAGGTAGATAAGGACAGAGACGATGATTGCTTTAAAAGGTAAATGAGAGGCAGTGTTTAGCTCCCGAAAGGCAGAATGGTAGCCTTATGCAGGCAATAAATGCAGATGGAGGTAGAGCTTAACCTCGGAAGGCAGATGGTAGCCTTATTCAAATGGAGAGTTTAGTCTTGAAAGGCATAATGGTAGCCTTATGCAATGAATAAAATGCAGATGAAGGCAGCGTTTAGTCTCGGAAGGCAAAATAGTAGCCTTATGCAGGAAATAAAAATGCAGATGGAGACAGTGTTTAGTCTCGGAAGGAAGAATAGTAGCCTTATGCAGGATTTAAAGGAAGGACAATAGAAATTCTTAGCTGGCGTTAATTGCGGTAGAGGATTGTGATAATGAAGCATCGGTTTGTGCTGATAATAAATGTTAGCGTGTGCGATGAGTTTGAGGAACGATGTTCGTCCTTTGAACGGATAATATGTTTCGGGGCTTTTGCAATTTTGTGCCTGCATCCAAAGAAAGATCGTGACTTTTGTAAGGGGAAGGTTAGTTCGCATTCCCGCTGGCTCTGCTTGGCTCGTTTACTTGATCACGATACTGTTCGCATCATTAGTGTAGCACTCGCTAAACAAGTTGTTTCGATAAATATGCATGATTTTGTAAAAGTATAAAGTATAATAGTTTTAGATGAACCGACGACATGACACGGTTTGAGACATTGCAACCTCACCTGCTGTGGAATTTTTAGGGTCCTCCTCAAAATTCTGCCCCAGTTTGATGGGTGGATGCCTCTGACTGCTGCTTGTGTCGTGGTTGGCTGAACTTGCTTCAGAATTTTGAGGAGGACCCTCAAAATTCTGCCCCAGTTGGCTGGGTGAATACTTCTGGCCTGCCGCCTTCTTTGGAATTTTGAGGGTCCTCTTCAAAATTCTGCCCCATTTTCCAATTATGGGGGGAAATAGATTTTTATTGAATTGTGACCAAACCCATAAGTCTACCTACGTATCCTCTCTTAAACGGGAATCAGGTCAGGCGTAGTTCAATTTACATCACTGAGAAAGCATAAATATTACAAATAGTAGCGCTTGACTGCATCTGAATTAATCGGCTTGGGCCAGACTTCTCCGTCCATCCAAATTTGGTGATAACCAGTGAAGCAATCCACAAAGGACTGCAATTCATGCTTGGTGCAGTTGTCAATCAGAATGTGTATGTTTGGCAAGGGGAAGTCATCTTTCGGACTGGCCAGGTTGAGATCCTGGTAGTCGACGCAGACTCTAACCTTCTCGTCCTTTTTCGGCACAGGTACAATTTTAGCTAACCATGTCAGATACTCCACTACCCAGAGAAATTTGGCGTTGATCTGCTTGGTAACCTCTTCTTTGATTTTCAAACTCACGTCGGGTTTGAACTTTCTAAGCTTTTGTTTCACTGGCGGATACGTTGGATTGGTTGGTAGTTTGTGAGCCACAATAGACGTACTTAGACCAGTCATGTCATCATACGACCATGCAGATACGTCCTTACTCTCTTAGAAACTCTGTGTATTCTTTCTTCTCTGATGGTGACAAATGAGTGCTGATACGAGTTTCCTTGACGTTTTCTGAATCTCCCAGGTTGATAACTTCGGTCTTATCCAGGTTGGAATTAGTTCTGTTCTCAAAGTTTTCAACTTCCTTGACAATCTCGTCAGGTATGTCGTCTTCATCTGAATCATGTCTCTTTGTTGCGTTGTCTCGTTTCATGTCACAGTCATCAGTTCATCAAGACAAGTAATAGTAATGTTGTATAAATAAAGTAATGAGGGAAAACAATAGCAATAAATATCGAATTTCGTAAGAGAAATTTAGAAGATGCTTTGATAGATTGAATAATTGTTTCGAACATTGAAGATATTTATTGCATAAATTAAAAACAAATGCAGGAAAATCATTTAGTAAATAAAACAGTAAATAATGCTTGTTTTAGCCTTGCTACCCCGAGGCTCGTCGAGCTTTGGTTGTCTTGATAGACCAGTTCTTGAGATATGCCCCCTTGATCACAGTCTGTATAGAAGGGCCTTCCTCCCCCTCCCCCTTTAGGACAACACAGCAATCCATATCATCATTCTGTAGAAACAAGCTCCTCATTGCTGCAAGTTCTTCTTCTTCATCTGAACCGTAGACAGTGTCGGCTTGCTTGAAAGTCTGCTCAAGATGAGGTATCGGCTGTTCCAAAGGGTAATAGGGACTGCGCCAAGGTGGAGACCAATCGTTGAATTCCTGCCAGGTGTACTCATACCCCAGACCGAAAGTGGTACCATGCTCCTTGAGCTTTATAGGCTTCGTGATCCCTTGGAGGTTTTTACCGAGCCCTTTCCCTGGCTCATATCCTTCCCAGTTCAAGATGCTCTCGATCTTGTTATCCCACCATTTTTCCTTGTCGATGGTATTGACCCGTTCAATATGGTGATAAGTTCCTCCGCCTATCTTTCTTTTCCCGTCAACCATCGGAATAGTTTGACAACTATAAATGGGGTTGCTACCGTCACCATGAATAATTACTTCTTGGTGGTTCCATTCGAATTTTACCGCCTGATGTAGTGTTGATGCCACGGACCTAGAATCATGAATCCAGGATCGTCCCAACAACAGGTTGTAGGATGCCGGAACATCCATCACCTGGAAATTCACTTCGAACCAAGTCGGTCCAATCTGTAGACATAGACTGATCTCCCCCATAGTGGACCTCTGAGAATCGTCGAAAGCCTTCACATTTATCGACCCATCCTTTATCTCATGTAACCCTCTGCCCAATTTCTTGGGTGTTATCAGCGGACAGATGTTAAAACTGGAACCTCCGTCGATCAAGATTCTTGTGATGAAATGATCCTCGTACTGCACGGTGATGTGCAGCGCTTTGTTGTGCCCCAATTCTTCAGGTGGTATCTCATCCTCATGAAAAGTGATTTTATGACTCTCTAGTACCTGGACTACCATATTGACCATTTCTCCACTAGTGATGTTGTTCGGCACATATGCTTCGTTCAACACATTCAACAAAGCACTTCTGTGTGTTTCGGAATTCTGCAGCAGAGAGAGGATGGATATATGTGCCGGCTTCAGCTGGTCGATGACTGAATAATCCTTCGCCTATATCTTTCTCCAAAGGTCATCGGGACCTGTCTCAATAAGGGGAGGCCGGTTGGCGGCCTGCTTGCTCGACTCGGCCAGATGCTCAGGGGTGTAGACCCTACCAGTTCTAGTCATACCCTGTGTTGTGACAACTTCCTCAGACCTGGCCTTGCTTTTCCTTCTCGTCTAGGCTGTGTAGTCCCAAAGATTAGCGTTTGAGTAAAAGGGTGGCGTGGTTGACATCGCCATCGGAATGGGTGTATCCATCTTTATTTCAAATGGAATGTGTGTTCGGGATGGCAAGTTTGCGACCTCGAATGAAATTGGTGTATTTGCTGGAGATAAAAACTCAACTTTAATCGGAACTGGTGACTTTGCCGGTGCTGCTGCTTCCAAATCGAACGGCATAGACATATTTACCTCAGAGGCCTCAGATGGCTGAATCTGGACTATGATTGGTTTGAGAGTGACTGCGGATTTCTTTGGGTTATCGCCTTCTACGATCAACCCGATTGACCCCTTGGGGTCCCAATCATCTTCTATTTCAATCATATGGACGCCTCTACCCTTATGGTCTAGCAGAGGATTGTCACAAACGTTTGGAGCGGGGTCGTTTGCCACAATAATCTTGTTGTCAATGAGGGCCTGTATTTTGTCCTTGAGAGAATGGCATTCCTCGATGGTGTGCCCTTTCATGACGGAATGGTATGCACGGGATTTGTTTGGGTTAACCCACTGATATGGATTCTCAGGGGTGGCAGCAGGGATAGGTGTAACATAACCAATGGCTTTGAGTTTTTCATATAGTTGGTCAATGGGATCGGCTATGGCCGTATATTGTTTTGGAGGATGACGATCAAAATTGGGATGAGGTCTAGGGAAGTTTTGGCGTGCAGGAGGGGATTGGTAATGAGATGACTGTGAATTATAAGTGTGGTAGACAGGGGCGGGTTGTGGATATTTGGGCGAAGCATGTTGATATGTG
This sequence comes from Nicotiana paniculata, assembly GCA_005239505.1. Taxonomy (NCBI): domain Eukaryota; kingdom Viridiplantae; phylum Streptophyta; class Magnoliopsida; order Solanales; family Solanaceae; genus Nicotiana; species Nicotiana paniculata. The sequence goes on along the minus strand of ML302743.1, from coordinate 87,150 downwards.
GGTGGATATTGGTAGGAAGGTGGTGGAGTTTGGTAATTTGGCGGTGGAGCTTGGTAATTTGGTGAGGGATGATATATGATTGGAGGTGTCGGATAGGTTTGGTACTTGAGTGGGGACTTGGTTCTTTGTGCAACCATTACGGCTCCCACATCTCTCTTTTTAGACACACCACCGGACTGTAGAGCCTTGTTACTGGCTTGCAAGGCTTCAAAATTCGTAACCAAACCGCTTTTAATACCTTCTTCAATTCACTCACCCAATTTGATGATGTCAAAAAACTTACGGCCCTCAACCATCATTAACCGTTCATAATACTGCGGATCCTGAGCTCGGACAAAGAATTTGTTCATCTGTTCTTCTTCTAGAGCAGGTCTGACTTTAGAGGCTTCGGACCTCCAGCGAGTAGCATATTCGTGAAAGGTTTCTGTAGGCTTCTTCTTCAAATTCTGAATGTAAAACACATCTGGTGCGTTCTCTGTGTTGAACCTAAACTTATCCACGAAATCGGACGCCATGCCTACCTAGTTTGGCCATTTCTTGGGGTCTTGGCCGATTTACCAAGACAATGCATCTCCCTTCAAACTCCTCATGAACAGCTTCATGCGGATTCTTTCGTCCTTTCCCACGCCGACCAATTTGTCACAATAGGTCCTCGGATGGACTCTCGGATCACCAGTACCGTCAATCATTTCGAACTTTAGAGGTTTGTACCCCTCGGGCAGTTCGACATCAGGTTGGATACAAAGGTCTTCATCGTTCAAACCTTCGATCCTTTTGGTCCCTTCAACACCCTAAACTCGGCTGGTCAGTTTCTTAAGCTCTTCGGCCAGGTTCTTGATAAGTAAATCCTTTTCGTCATACTCGGACGCCTGTGGGATAAGCGGGGTGGAATGGGTCATGGTTTCCACATAAATGGGATTGTTATAGGCATGGAAATGGTCTTTTGTGGGATTTTGAGGTTCTGGGATCAGCAGTGGGGTGTTATTTGAAGTGTGGCAAGCATTGTAATGTGTCGGGAGGTTTTGGTTCTTTGGGGGAGTGGTGTGATGTCTTGGGATATTTTGTGGATGTGTGGGGTTTTGAGCATTTGGAAGGTTGACGTGAGGGAAAATGATAAGTTGGCCAGATTCCGGACCTGATCTAGTTCTTCTTGAAACTTCAGCAATTTTTGTTCAAGTGGCGACATGTTCTCATGCAGGACCTGAATACCTCGGCCATCAGTGGCCTCTACCCTTTCAATCACATTCTCCTTTCTGATGCCTCTGGACTCTTCCATCTTATTTTTGCCTTTGTTTTTGTCCTTAGGAGGACTAGGGGAGGAGTAGGTGGAGGGCCCTTGGATCTGGTGTGATACGCTGATGATGCCAGAATGTACGAACTAACCTTTGGGGAGGGGAGTAAGAAAAAATAAAAACAAAATGTAACCAAGTCAGTGAGGATTATGAAAAGAGTATTGCAGTATTTAAACACATAATGCGGAAATAAAAGTGTGTCCTAAGTTGGGGACCTCTTTGTGCTTGAGGTAGGCCTAGAGACAAATTGATTTGGAGAACTTAAAATGCTAAATGCCTCATTTTATTGATAAGAGAAATAGAAGAATCCTAAAATGACAGAAGAAAAATAAAAATCACTAATGGCCATTGGCCTTATTACATTGTTGGAAAAATAAAGACATCCCTATCCACTTGGTCCCAGAAGGACCTTCCCCAGATACGGCATTCCTGCTTTCTTCTAACAGCCTTCCCAGCTCGCGAATTCCCAGCAGCAGATAAGTTCTGGCTAAATATCTCCCTGCAGCTCCCTCATCCTTTTGACAATCTTCAACCCTTTTGATGAACTTTTCTTCTAAATCGATGATACCTCGTTCTAGATATCCCATCCTTTTGTTGGCGCTAATAGCCATGTCCTTCCATTCCTCGATCAGTATTTTGTTGGACTCATGTATCTTGTGGTGATCATCCTCGTTCTCCCGAATCCTTTTACGCAACTGGTTGAACTTGACTTGTGCTTCAGCCCTTTCATCTACAACCCTGTGACCTCGGACGTACCCTGGCTTGCTCTGACCACCCAGATCTTCTTCTAACCAACCCGAATATAAAGGGGTATAACCGGCGTGATACATGTCCGGCTCGATGGTGTCTTTCTTGAGTATAACCTTGCAGTGCCATAGGTGCTGAGCTTGGCACTTGTGAGGACTGTCATTGTTTTGAAAGTCGGCTCGGAGATGGCTCAACTTCTCGACCATAGGGATGAATTGTTTCCTTCATGCCTGCCTCATAACTCGAAGAGGGACGTAATGGTAGGTCCCTCTGAGACCAATCAATACCAAAAATGATGTGTCACGTGATCGAATGATGAACTCATCTGTTGGAAACCATTCGAACATCCATTGAACCCGTTCTTCAGTCAGGTTATCAAAGAGCTTTACCCATCCTTCGGCGTCCTCAGGTTGAGCGAACATGTCAGGGATATAGTTCATTCGCTTTGGGTGATGGAAAGCGATATGGTCATACCACATTCGGCGGTGGATGTCCTGTCGATATTCCCCTTTTTAGAGATGTTCTACAAGCCAGATTTGGAGTAACAGACTGTAACCTTCAAAATGTTTTGGTCCTTGTTGAAATTTTTCCAGAGCCCGGTACATATCTGCAACGATCATGGGCACAATGCTGAAATATTGCCCATTTAACCCTTCCATTATGGTCTTAGTTACCATATCTAACCTGGTATGGATCCTTTCTTTCTACATCGGGAACATGATCAATCCCAAAAATCAGACCATAAACACGAACGCTTGGCGATGGACGTGTCCCAGAAAGGTGATAGCGAACTCGTCATGGTAGGTACAGTATGATTTGTTGTAGCCATACCATTCGTACATGTAATCAAAAGGAATGTACGAATCCTCCAGACATATCAACTCCACTTCCTTTTTCAGACCCATCATTTTGAGGAAACTTCTGCCTGTGCGGTTCTCAGGCATCATCAAACCCGGTGTTTCCCAGGCTAGGTTAGCCAACCCTCATATCTCTTCTATCAACGGTGCCATTTAGATGCTCCCAAAGCGGAACACAGACCTTTCACGATCCCAGAATAAGGTAGCAGCCTCTACTATCATTTTGTTAGGCTGGATTTCCATAAGTGATGGTAGATTACCCAAATATTTCCTGACGATATCTTTGTCGCTAGAGTGTAAATCCTCCCACCAACTCAGCAATTTTGGGTGAATGTTGAAGACCATGCCGAATCTGGGGACTTCGTGCCTCATTTTATTTTTTTCTGCAAAACAAATAGGTTAGGTCCTTACCCCCACAGAACTCGACTATTCAACGTCAATAATTAGCAAGAAATATTTAGTTCTCAAATAAATGCATAGAACGTGAGGGCGTCCGTTTGGGTTCAGGGAAACCCGGTGGACTTTTGGATAAGGCTATCTTAAAAGCTATCGTACGGAAAACACTTTAGATTTGCCTAGGTTTGACCATGATGCATGCAACAGTTCGACAGAGTAAGGTTTCTATGTGGTTTTAGACCGGTACCTTTGAGCAGACAAATCAAAGGGGAAAGGCACAGAACCGTCGACTGCACCGCTGATCGACTGGTTTTACCGCTAATAAGCCTTTTCGAATTTAGGGGGGTAATAATATAGGAAGAGCGCAACCACTCATCAAGCGTTGTTATAGTATTTTGTTTGGCACGAGTGGAGTATGAATGTCGAGCATGATTTATGCAATAAGTATTTAAAACAAGTTGTCACGTATTTGCACGTTAAAGAAAGCAGTAAAAAAACAGTAATAATGACTTAAAGAAGTTACAAAAAGGAAACAAAGAGACATGCAAGTTACGTTTTTGAAAAATAAATACTCGAAGTAGACAATTAATTGCATGCAAAGGGGATAGGAAAGGGCGCAAGTAAATAAATTCATAGATTCACGAAACAATTTGAAATGGTAAAATCCTATAATCCCCAGCAGAGTCGCGATGTTGTCGCGCCCCCCTTTTTCCTCTCCTCGCGAAGATCGGGTTCAGGACATTTTTGGGACAAACTCCTTTGGGAGGAAGAAGTTAAAGGAAGAGTCGCCACCTAATAATTTTTATGGTGCGTTAGGGCACCTTTGAGTAGTTAACTCATGAACTAGTTTGCATTACCAGAGATTGAGTAAGGGCTTGAATTTATCCTAAGGGGAAGGTGTTAGGCACCCCTCAGGATCCACAATTGTGGGTCGCGGCCAAATGGTTTCGTGAATTCAAACAATAAGCAAATAACAAACAAGGCTCACATAAGAGGGGATTACAAACAAGTATAGAAGTTTTATTAAAAGTTTTAAAAGAAATTAGAAGTAAACATTTGAGAAAATATCCTAGGTTTAAAGTAATACGGATCACATCAATGCAATACCCGGTAATCACTCCTCGAAGAGGGGCTACACGTGGTATTAGCGCACCGGTCATCATATCCACATTCTACCTTTCCCATCCCGTGAAGGTAATTAAAGCGTGTGTTGGTCACGGATTTTATTGCGTGCTATTACCCGTCCCATCTTATCACTCCTAGAGGAAGTTAGGACTACTATCCTAAAGGGTAGGTACTAGGAAAAACCCCTAGGTTTAAAGGACAAATTCTAAGTGACAAATAAAACAAGTAGGATTGCAAGTATAGGGGACACACAGGAGCAGATATGAGGCTCATGAATTCCTCCACAAATTAGTACACATAACTAGCACGACTCAAACACAAAGAAGTCTTTGAATTTCAGAACCTAAGGCAGGATGTCTAAGTGAGAATACAGTAATGGGGCAGTCTGATTACAGAGTTTCAGAAGAAATCTTTTTACCAGTTCTAGACTATGAATTCTGATCTCGAATTAGCCAAACAATACAAAGAGACAGTTTTCCCAGAGTTAATAAACTTAATGCCTAAGGCTTGCCTAGGCGGGTTTAACAAATTCTAGTTATCCTGGTTAGACTTAATCATGGTAAAGGAGTGAGTATTTAAACTAATGTGAATGCAGTGTCCTACAAACAGGATATCTAAATGCATACAGGGTGTGGAATGATGCAAACCTACGCATGCTTTTCTAGATGCACAAACGTTTTCAGAAATCAGAATCTATTATTATTTTAAGGCGGAATTTACTTATTAACACCTCTTTTGACTCGAAACAGGAAATACAGAAGCGTAGTTAAGTTGTTGAACCTAGCACATGATTTTTAATGAAAATAGCAGTATGTCCTTAACACATGAGTTTGGCATAGGTAATATGAGCATGCTGAGAATGAATTCCTAGGGTAACATGATCTCTAATGCAAATATTGACGATTAATGTTTTTAACCTAAAAAGAATTTCTAGACATGGTGATCGTGAAGATTCAGAAATAGCAACATTATAACAATTGTTTTATAATTATTTAACTACGGACATGATTTTCTAAGTGAGGCATGAGTATGGCAAAGATGCTGAAATAAACGGGCCTAAAACATCTTTTCTAATGCATACATGGCAAGTATTCCTAAGCATGGTAACTATTGCACACATATACAAAATAAATCCTATAGCATGATTTCTACCCATAATTACACTAAGAATACACAACCCCGCCCATTTCACTATCCAGCCCATAATCATTTTTACAATTAATTATTACAGACCAGCCTTGCACAAACTCCATAAATAAGGGAAATTAAGAAGTTACACTATAGAAGACCTAACAGTAGGCCCAAGTCCTCAGATTTAAAAATGACATATGCTATGACCTTTTGTAACCCAGGTGCGTCAGAGTTCCTAAGGATCTCAGAAGACCCCAGGCAGTGCTCACACCCAAGTACCCTAGCCAGGAATGAGTAAGTGCAGTGTGGAATGCCAGCCTTGTGTGTCAGAGTTCAATGGGTACTCAAATGGTCCCCAAGGCAGTGCTCACACGAAGGGGGCTGAACTTAGAACTAACAGTAGTGAGATGTTCCTATAGTTAGAAAAGAGTTGAGTTTGAAAAGTAGCTTTTGGAAATAACTGTTTTGAAAAATATCTTCAGAAATCAACATGAGAGTTTATTTTATGAAAACTGGTTTGCAGAAGAAAGAAACAAGACAATCAGCAACCCAGAACACACATGACTTAGGAAGCAAACACAAACAGGGATAGGGGTACTTGGGGACAAACAAGTCACATAGTAGAGGCAGACTTGCACACAAATAGTCCTTAGTCTAGTGCTATATGGTTTAAACAATCACAGCCTAGTTATCACAGAATGTTCATGCCAGGAATCTAACAGCATCAGATTGAGGGGTGTCAAATAGAGTCACATGTTAGGTACAAGGTTAGGATTTACATAATAACTAAGTATTAGGGGGTGCATGCTCATAGTGTTGGGAGTCAGGCAGATTCATGATGGAAACATGTAAGGGAAAGCGGTAGACATGTTAGATTAAAGGGAAAGCGGAATCACATAGGAAAATAGACGTGAGAAACATGTTGAGTTGGATGCTATAAACTTAAACTAGAAACATACCCGTTAGGAGTAAGAACGAATGCAGAATGAAGAGCAGTAATGCGAAGGACATCAGAGTAGTAGTGTGTAGATGCATCAGAACAGGAGAGAAGCAGAGCAATAACACAATAGTCAGCCTTGGCTTGAAGCCGGCTAACACATAAACAGCAACAGGTAACACCAGAAGTAACAGAGCAGAGAGCTTTTGTGTAAGAGAGATAACTTTTTAACCACAAGTGTTCGTGTGTCTATTGGTTGTCTTTCTTTTTTAAAGAGAGTAGGGTGTTTATAATTCTGAAAACAAGTAAAGAAAATAAGGTAAGGAATAATTAGTCAAACATAATTATGGAAATAATAACCAATCAGTGTCAATTAAAAGTTTTGACTCCCTTTAATTAGGGAGTCAAGTTCAAACGGGCCAATCAGAGTTAAATCAGGGAAAGGAATCAAATAGAGTGATCTTACCAAAATGAGGGTAGTAAAAGAATAGAGTGTATAATAAAGACCTGGTTCATAACACATAATTAAGGAAAGTACACACTGATAGCATATTAACAAAACAAAGCATGGGTTTAATTCTGAAAATTAGTGGAGGGAATCTCCACTGTAATTGAAATCACAGGGAATCAGGCATAATCAAGGAAAGTATCACACAATCAAGGGAAACAATTCGAAAAATCAGTACAGAACATACATAATCATAGGTTCGAAGAAAACATCACAGAGTCAGTAGAGTGTATCAAGAACTCTAACCATGAATTAGAGTAAGAAACATAGAGCACATAAAGAGCCTAGAAGAAGTATACAGATTGGCTAAACATAGCAAACAAGACGGACTAAAAACCTAAAATTGGGGTTTTCTGTAAGAAGCTTTGAATCAAAACGTATTAACAAAGAAAAACATAGAATAACATTAAAGCATAAGTAAAGGAAAAGCGATTTTGAAAGGGGTTTGTGAAACCCTAGTTTTAAAATTGAAACATCATTTAAAGATGAAAGTTTTCAGAGAAAAAACATAGAAAGAAACTTCGGAATACTATAGATCTAAAGTAGATCTAGAATAAATTGAAAGACATAGGTTTAGGGTTTCGTGGAACCCAAAGAAGTAAGCAGAACCTCAAAGACGGCACCGGCCTAAGCCGGAGCAGGTTGTAAACTTACTCAAACGATCGGGGAGGCCGGAAAGTGGCATGGGACCATGGGAGATGAGTTGGACCGCTCCAAGTTTGCCTGATAGCCCCAGAGCATCACTGTACTGGTGCAAAGTTGACAAATAGCCATGAGACGATGAGGAGCCATGGTTTCTTGTGAGAGAACCAGTCGAAGAAGATGATCGGACTCCATCGGAGAAGAGAAGCCAAAAGAGGCTTCTAGAGAGAACTTAGAGGGTAACAGAGAGAGATAGAGAGAGAGAGTGTGTTGAGAGAATGAGGGTTCGGAGGGGGTAGTGATTAGGTTTAATTATGGTAACCCTGATCTGGACCATTGATCTCATTTGATCAACGGTTCAGATCGAGTGTGGGGTTGGGCTGGGTTATTTGTGGGTTTTGGGCTGGGTTGGTTAAGGGGTTTTGGGTCAGGTGGATTGGGTTTAAAACTGGTTATAATTTAAATAGAAATGAGCTAAACACTAAATACTCAATTAAATAAGATAATTAATTAATAAAATAGCTAATAATTGTGTAAAAATAACTAGAGACCAAATAAATGAAATTAAGGCGATTGACTAAGATATAAAAAGTATAAATGATCATTCACTGATTTGAAAATGGTATAAATGCACATTTATGCTATAATTGCAAAATTTGCTGAAATTAACTAAATGATGTCAATATTGGCTAATTTGTGAAATAATAAAATCCTTAGAGAATTAAGTAGGATATAAATAACATGTTGAGAAAGAAAATAATTTTAAATTATATCATTTATGAATAATTATGGAATATAAAGTATTAAATACATAGGAAAATAATTTGATAAAAAAATACGAAAAACTGTGAGAAAATGCCAGTTACTGTAAGGAGTGATTTTGAAAGTATATATACAAGTTTGAAAATAATTTGAGAGAAAATTGGGTATCAACAAGCACTGCTCGGGATCCCTTGAGATCCTTAGGGAACTTTGACACACCTGGATCATGTGAAGGGTTGTGAACCAATGGCATTTGAGGATATGGAAACTTGGGTGTACTATGGAAGGCTCCCTATAGTTAACTTCTTCTTTTCCTTTTAATTATGTAATTCATATTCAGATGTTTGTAATAATTTGCAAAAATGATTCTGGGGTTGGATAGTGGAAATGGGTGGGGATATGCATGCTATAGTGTAAGTATGGGTAGATATCATGTTTTTCTAGGTTTATTTTTTTATATGCGCACTAGTAACCATGTCTAGGAATCAAGTATGCCATGCATTTAGATACCATGTCACTTAGGTTCATACATCTTCTTTTCTTTCAGCATATCATCACTCCTTGCCTTCACTTAGAAATCATGTTCATAGGATCAGTAATAACAACAAAAAACGGTTACCATTTGATTATGTCCATGCATTCTGAAAAAATGTAGTCTAGATCATGCCTTAGAACAAATGTGTTACCAAATATGCAATCATGCTATACACGTAGAGATCCTGTTCTAGGTAAACAACGATTAAAATCTATCATTTGTGCTATTCCTGAAGTTGTGCATTATGTTGTGATCTTGCATTCATTTAGAAAAATCATGTTTAAGTTATCATGATGCATTAGAAATCATGCCTTAGGGTCATACTTACTCAAATCACACCTAGTTTAAATATACATGTCTAAAATAGTCCCTGTTCTAATAAGCTGGAAATCGGTCTTTGGTAAACACTTAGAATCACATGCTATTAGGATTGGTAATCTGAACCCCTTTTAAGAAATTTGTACAACTACTGCATGTTATTTACACCTGGGCAAGCCTTAGGAAATCAGTTACAAGGAATAAAATAGATCTGTCTTTGTGATCATATTTAACTACCAGCCTGCTAAAATCAGTAGGCAAGCCTGACTAGGACTCCCTCTTTGAGTTATGACAAATATGATCCTGCTATTGTCATTTAGATATGTGCAATATATGTGGAGGTTACTTGAGACCCTTAATTGCTTTCCATGTTCTTCCCTTATGTGCAGTCCTACCTGTTTTGTTATCTATCGCCCTAGAATTTTTTCCTTTAAAACCTGAGGGTCTGCCTAGAACCTCCCTTTAGTATAGGATTCCTAATTTCCTCTTGGACTAATAGGAAGGGACGGGTAACAACATGCAATAGAGTTTGTGACCAACACGCGCTTTAATTACCTTCACGGGGTGGGAAAGGGTAGAATATGGATATGATGACCGGTGATCTAATACCACGTGTAGCCCCTCTTAGAGGAGTTTCATACCGGGTATAGCATTGATGTGATCCATATTATAAACAAACCTAGGAACCCCTTTATTCCCATAAACATGCTTAGATTGTAATTCTTTTCACAATCTGGCTTTAACTTTAACTGTTTCTAAACCTATGTGTACTTAGACTAAATCCCCTACTATTTGAGCCATATTTATTTATTTGCTAATTTTACAAAATTCACAAAAGCTATTTGGCCGGGAACCACACTTGTGGATCCTGAGGGGGGCCTAACACCTTCCCCTTAGGATAATTTCAAGCCCTTACTTTGTCTCTGGTTAAAAACTTAGTTATAGATAAACCCCTTAGGTTCCTTAAAGCACCTCAAACCCGTTAGGTGGCGAATCTCCTCTCTTCACTCTTCCTTAAAGGAGTTGTCCAAAAATGTCAAAAACCCTGACCGATCCGAAAGGAGAGGAAAAAATGGGGGCGTGACACATACATGGTTGGAAAACGGGTCCTGCTCCGAGTGTCACCCATGAAAGGTGATATGAGGTTCGAAAATAATGGCAAACTAAGACCAAGGTTTATTGGCCCATTCGAGGTGTTTCGACCTGTTGGGTAGGTCGCTTATGAGCTTGCCTTGCCTCCCAGCCTAGCAGGAGTTCATCCAGTATTTCATATTTCTATGCTCCGAAATATCATGGTGATCCATCTCATGTGTCGGATTTAGGCTCAATCCAGTTGGACAAGGATTTATCTTATGTTGAGGAGCCGGTGGCTATTTTGGATAGGCAGGTTTGAAAGCTTAGGTCAAAGAACATTGCTTCAGTAAAGGTATAGTGGAGGGGTCAATAGGTCGAGGAGGCGACCTGGGAGACTGAGCATGATATGCGCAGCCGTTATCCTCTTTTTTTCACCACTTCAAGTATGTCTCTAAATTCGTTTGAAGACGAATGATTATTTTAAGAGAGGGAGGATGTAACGGCCCGGCCAATCTTTTTGAGAGTATTAGCCCCGATCCCCTATTTACTACTTTTCCCGTATTTTTTTCTTCTTATGTGGCTTGCCGGGATGTTTTGGTTTTGGAGTGAATTGTGACACTTAGTCCCTAAACGGAAGCTTAAGTTCTAGGATTCTGACCGTAGTTAGAACTATGTGAAGACGGCTCCGAAATGGAGTTTCGTCGGTTCCATTAGCTCCGTTGGGTGATTTTGGACGTAGGAACGTGTCCGGATTGTGAATTAAAGGCCCATAGCAGATAGGCTTGAAATGGTGATAGTTGAATTTTTGGTGACCGAAAGTGGACTTTTTGGTATCGGTGTCGGATTCCGATTCCAGAAGTTGGAATAGATCTGTAATATGAATTATGACTTGTGTGCAAAATTTGAGGTCAATTGGACGTGATTTGATAGGTTTCGGCATCGATTGTAGAAGTTTAAAGCTTCAAAGTTCATTAAGTTTGGATTGGAATGTGATTCGTATTTTTGTTGTTGTTTGATGTGATTTGAGGGCTCGACTAAATCATATGGTGTTTTAGGATTTGTTGGTATGTTTGGTTGAGATCCCCGGGGGCCTCGGGTGGATTCCGAGTGGTTAACGGACTAGTTTTGGACTTGTTGGAATAGCATAAATTCTGGTGCTTTCAGTTGATGGTTTCCTCTTATGCGATCACGCAAGAGGGGTCGTGACCGCGTAAGCTTGTCTAGGGGCAGTGGAATTTTATATGTGTTCGCGAGTATGGGCACACGATCGCGTAAGTTGGTCAGGTTGTGCATCGCAAACGCGTGGACTAGGCCGCATTCGCGAAGAGGAGGTAAGGCGGCAGTGGAGTTCACGTTGTTGTTCTTTGCGGTCGCGTGAGGATGGACGCGGTCGCGTAGGTTTACATAGTCACTAGGGACGCGTTCGCATAGTATGTTTTTAAGCTGTTGGAATTTTTTTCCTCGTGATCCCGTAGTGTGAGCACCTGGGATTGATTGGGTAATGATTCTTCACTTGTTTTTGGTTATATGACACTAATCTATCTTTTCCATCCTTTAATTTTGGATTTGGGATGAGAAGTTGGAAAAAAAATGGGAAAAGTTATTCAACCAAATTTTTGGATTTTGATTGAGATTTTGGCATCGAATTTTGAGTAATTTTGGTACAAGTGAACTCGTGTGTGAATGGGTGTTCGTATTTTGTGACTTTTACCCGATTTCGTAACGTAGGCCTGGGTCAAATTTTTGGGGAGAATTTCTAATTTCTTGTTAAAGTCTTGATTTTATTAATTAATATGTATGGTATGTAATTGCTTTGGGTTAGATTTGGGCCATTCAGAGTTGGAAAATTGTGGAAAGGGCATTCTTGCTGATTGATTGAGCTTGGTTCGAGGTAAGTGGCTTGTCTAACCTTATGTGGGGTAAATTCCCTTAGTATTTGGTATTGATACTTCTGTGATATGTGAACTTCGTGTACGCGAGGTGACGAGTGCGTAAACAGGCTAATTGTTGTAAAAGTCCAGTTTTTCATATAAGTTTGTGACTCGCGACTACCAGGTTTTGGGAATACTGTTTATACTCGAGTGTTGGTTATTGTAGAGGTCGAGCATCATCTTATCCGTTATTTAATTATCTGTTGCAGTTAGTTGTTAAATTTTGCTTCCGTTTTTGTTATTCCGCAAATTGTTAGGCTTACCTAGTCATAGAGACTAGGTGATATCACGACGTCTTACGGAGGGAGAATTAGGTCGTGACAAGTTTTTTCATTTATATCCCTATTTTAAAAAGCAGTTTTTATATCCACTTGATGAATATGCAAATTAAAAATTGTAACTATATCAATTAAAAGTCTAATAGATGTAATTCTAGTCACTAGAGAAAAAATATCAAAAATTTCTAGGCCTTCTAATTGCTTAAACCCTTAGCAACTAATCTATACTTATATTTATCAACGTATCCATTTGGTTTCAACTTTTTATAGGACCCATTTGCACCGAATTTTACAATATGGTTGTAAATCAACTAACTTTCAAGTTTTATTAGAAATTAGTGATTCCATTTCGTCATTTACAGCTCTTTCCAAAACATGGCATCTTGTGACAATAAAGCTTCTTGTAAAGTCAAAGGATCATTGTTAATATTAAAAATATAAAAATCAGGACCAAAATATTTTTCAATTCTTGCTCTTTTACTTCTTCTTAACTCAAAAGCATCGTTTTCTTCATTTCGCAAAATAGAAGTAGAAGAACTAGACAGAGAAAAAAATTATCTTTATTTCTTTGACTCCCACTATTTTTAGACTCAAATAGAAATTTATTTTCATGAAAATAGTATCATATAATTCTATACTTATATTCTCTTCAAGATTTAAAAATCTATAGGTTGTACTATTAGAAGAATAATAAAAAAAAAGTAACAGTGACAAAACTTTTACCCAATTTTATAATTTTATGATCCATTAGTTTAACATAGGCTAAACAACCCACAAACTCTAAGATAACCCAAATTTGGCTTGTGATTTTTTCATAATTCAAATGGTGTCAATTTTGTTTTCTTATGAGACACCCCATTCAACATATAACATGCACTCAAAATGGTTTTCACACCATAAATTTAAAGGTGCATTTGTCTCAATAAGCATGACATTAGTTAACTCTACCAAAGTTCTATTTTTTCTTCCGCCATACCATTAGATGCAGAAGAATAAGGTGGAGTAATTTCATGAATTATATTCAATAATAAAACAAAAGAATTAAATTAATTAGACTCATATTCACAGCCTATATCACTTGTAACTCTTTTTATTTTTCTACCGAATTGACTTTCAACCTCATGGAGATAATTTTTAAAGTTTTCAGTTGTATCACTTATTTTTGATAAGTAAACATATGTATACTTATATAAATCATCAATAAAAGTGATAAATTATCTTTTTCCTCTACGAGTTATAATTCCTCCAAATTTACAAAAATCGGTGTGAATAACAATTCGATTTTTCTTTCAACTTGTGAACGAGGTATTTTTAGGCTTTACTACAATCCTCATACTTTTTAAAATTACTTTTAATTATTGAAATTAATCCTAAACTACTCATGATTCCCACATAATGATTATTAATATGACACAAACAAGCATGACAAAAATTAGTAGAAGAAAATAGAACTAGAAGAAGTTTTATTCATATCAACATCCAACTTGAACATCACATCATACGCATACTCCTTACCCAAAAAATACCCTTTCTCACTATTAAATATTGATCACTTAAATAATTTGTTTGAAGTCTGCCTTGTCAAGAAGAAAACTAGACATCAAATTTTTCTCATAAGGAGTATTAAGTACGCCTTTCAACGTTAATACTCTTTCTGAAGTAAACTTCAACTCGACTTCTTCCTTTTCAAGCACTTGAGTTGTGTGAGAATCACTAAGCATGATGATTTTAGGCGCTCTTAAAATGGAGTATATATGATGGTTTCTCCATAATAAGCTCACCATCGACCAACATTTTCTACCATGTTAATGTCTGTTATTACCGCCACAAGTGGCTATTTGGTATTATTCGCCTGTGGTGTAGGACTACATTATTGAAATTTGCAAAATCGAGCAATATGTCCACGCTTTCCACAGACAAAGCATGGTCTCGCAATTTGGATTGTTGATTCTGTGCTTTGTTGTTTTCACTATTATTCTTATTGCGAGGTCTACCATATTTTTTCTTTAAAAAAATTCCTTCCTCAAAGAAGTAGTTTTGTGAGTTTCAGGAGTAATATTATTTGAAGTAACTAAAATTTACCTTTGTAGTGACAGGTTGAAGAGTGCTCTCTTCCGGTTGCATAAGTGTATCTTGGCCTCTTGCCTCTTCTTCCATGCGAATCTGCATTGTCAACATCTCAAGTGAAGTTTCTTTTTGTTTGTGGCACATAGTTTTTTGTAATTCCTTCCATGAAGGTAGACGTCTACCTATTAAACCATAAACAATAAAGTTGCCTCCAATTTTATGTCACGACCCGAACTCCCACCGTCGGGACCATGATGGCGCCTAACGTTGCACTCGCTAGGCAAGCCAACATTAAAGATTCACAACATAAAAAAAGTCTTAAAACTTGCGAAGAATTACCACACTTCAACACATGATAAATTAATAAGGAAACAAAAATTCATAACAACAACCGCGCACATGATACATATGTATCTATCTACCCATGATTCTGAGTCACAACTCACGAACTACTATGATTTATCTACAAGTATTTAGCTGAAGGAAAAATATACAACTGTTTATGAACCAAATGAAAATAGTAAAATGATCAGATAGGAGGGGACTCAAGGAATCTGCGGACGTCGGCAGATCTACCTCGGGTCTCCGGGTAAAAAGGTCAACAGCGAAGCTCGGAATCAGCTCGGACCGACACCTGGATCTGAACAGAAAATGCAGAGTGTAGCATCAGTACAACCGACCCCATGTACTGGTAAGTGTCGATCCTAACCTCGGAAAAGTAGTAACGAGGCTAGGACAATACACCCACATATAACATGTGCAGTATAATCATACAAGTAGCAACAATAGTAATAAAAGAAATAGAGCAGGCAATAATGGGAAGGGGACATGCTGAGGGTTACACAATGTAAGGAATAAGAAACAGGGATAAGACAGAGTCAATCAATATGCCTTAAACGAAATAAACAAGTAAAAACAGTAAAGGAAATTGCACGGCATCACCCTTCGTGCTTTTACTCTCAATCTCACCATATGAATAATAGAACGGCACGGCATCACCTTTATGCATTAACTCTCTCATAATATAACACGGCATCACCCTTCGTGCATTATCACTTACAAGACATGGAACAGTGTCACCCTTCGTGCATTAACACTCACTCACAAATATTGCACGGCATCACCTTTCATGCTTTACGTTTTTCCTCACCAAAACAACGATCAACAACAACAGAGAGACAGAGATATCATAAATCAGTCTTACTTCAATATTCAATACCACAATACTAATCTTGACCTTGAGTCAATATTCAACAATTACCGATTTCAGTAAAACAAAATAAGATGAGAGTATCCCAACATAACAATTAGCTAAGATTAGCATGCACAAATCGATTAAAGGCTACAATGGTTATAAGAATAGTGTTCACTCTCGTGCTATGACTCGACATCAACACATAGGTACTCATCACATCACCTATATATTGTACTCAATAACCAAACATGTAGCAGGTAGTCAATTAATACCTAATCCCTCAAGACAAAGTTAGACACGACACTTACCTCGATCTACAGGCCACTCACTGCTCAAGTATAGCTTTTCCTATAGAATTCACTTCGAACCCACTCGTATCTGGTCATAATTATCTTAATAAAATCAATTATCGCTGAAGAAATCGATTTCAATACAAAATTATAGAATTCCCGAATTTTCCCCCAAAAAGTCAAAAATCGACCCCGGGCCCCCTTGGTCAAAACTTGAGGTTCGGACCAAAATCCGTTCACCCCCGATCCAGAATATGTAATTAGTTCCGGAACTCGACCTCGAATCGAGGTCTAAATCCCCAAATTTGTAAAATCCCCAATTCTCCCAAAATCTCTAATTTCTACCCTTAATAACAAGATTTAGGACTAGGATTTCAATGGATGATAATGGAAATTGAAGAAAACGAGTTAAGAAGTGCAAACTTATAATTTGATGTTGAAATCCCTCTTCAAAAATCGTTGTAGGTCGAGTTCTAGTGATGAAAAATGAAATTTGGGACGAAGTCCCATTTTTGTTCTGTTTTGAAAATCACCTGACAGGTCTTCATGGCATTCGCGAGAGACCTGTCACGATCGCGAAGCACAGCAGCGCAAAGACCTACGCATTCGCGAAGGCTATGCCCCCCGGCCTTCGCGTTTGCGAACCATTGCTCGTGTTCGCGTAGATGGTATGACTGACCCCTCCCCCATGTCCCTAACACTCCGTGTTCGTGTTGGGCTATTAGCGTTCGCATTGGGCTATTCGCGTTCGCAAAGGGTAAAGCCCCCATCGCCTCGCGTTCACGACCCAGTATCCGCGTTCGTGTAGAAGAAACTCCTCCCCAACCCCATTTCCTCTTTGCGATCGCGAGAGTGTCTTCGCGATCGCGAAGCACATAGTGGCAGAAACATCAGAAACATCATATTTTCTAAGTCTCAAACTACCCGTGGCCTATCCGAAACTCACTCGAGCCCTTGGGGCTCCAAACCAATCATGCACACAAGTCTAAAAATATCATACGGACTTGCTCGTGCGATCAAATAGCCAAAATAACACATAGAACTTCGAATTTAGCACCAAAACCTATGCATTTCTCAAGAAAACTATAAAATTACTATTTTCTCAACAAAAGGTCCGAATCACGTCAAATCAGTTTCGTTTCTCACCAAATTTCACAGATAAAGTATAAATATTATAACGGACCTGTACCGGGCTCCGGAACCAAAATACGGGCGCGATACCAACAAGATCAAACATTAAGCAAATTCTTTAAGATCATAATTTTTCGGTCTTTCAATTTTAGTCAAAAATTCATATCTCGAGCTAGGGACCTCGGAATTTGATTCCGGAAATACGCCCAGGTTCCATATTTTACTACGGACCCATCGGAACCTACAAAACACGGGTCCGGGTCAACTAAAAATCATTTTTTTAAGGCCAAAAATCATTATTTCTTCAATTTTTCCACATAAAAGCTTTTCGGAAACATGCTCGGACTGCGGGCAAATCGTGGAGGGTAAAAATGAGATTCTTAAGGTTAACGAGCGCAGAATTGAGTTTTAAAAATGAATATGAATTCTTGAACTTGGTCTACTACATACTGATTTATTGTCCACCATTTGAAAACGAAAAAATCTGCTAGCAGCATATTTTTTCGCGCCTACCTCCTCGTTATCATACTTACTCTGCAATGATTTTCAAATTTTCTTTGTTGTAGAGTAAGTTCTATCATAATAATCATAACAATTATCAGATAGACAATTAAGAAGATAATACTGACACTTGTATGAATCATCATTATATTTTTCAATTTTCTCGTCTAGGGAAATTAGCTCATCATCATTCATGGAGAAGTTATTCACTTTGCTTGGATTCTTCTCATTTAAAACGTAAGAAACATTGAGAAGACTCAAATAAAAAAATAATTTACCCTTCCATCTCTTGAAATGAGTAATGTTGAAACGGAATGGCTTGTTGAGATCTCCCTCCTTGATATCAGAGAATTTTTCAACTATAGTCATTTGAATCTACTTAAAATTATTGGCGAAAATACAAATATAATTGGAAATAAAATGAAGAAAATAAAGTATCTTCAAGGTGAGGCGCGGATATCTCGCTCTCTATAAGGATATTTGTTGTGGAAGATCATGGGTTAACTAGCACATAATCACACAGAGAGCAAATAGAGAAGAAAAATCAACACAAAGATTTAACGAGGTTCGGCTAAGCCTATTCCTCGGGGCAAAATCAGAGAGGGTTTTTCACTATGAATGAGAAGAAAAGCACAATACAATCTATAGAATCCCCAACTATAAACCCTATATATAGATCCCAAATAGTCTCAAACTTATAAGAGAAAGGTTTTCCAAGTTGACAAGGACAATAGCTTTTCCTTTCCCAAATCTATTAGGACAATGGGTTTTCCTAAACATATCGGGATTATGGGTTTCCTAAAAATACAAGGAAATAATTCAAGCCACAAAATAACAAATCCTCCCTTTGTCTTGAATTCTCTTCATTAACAGGAACAACGTCTCTCTACCTTGCCCTCAGCCCTCGCAAGGGCTCTACCCATTGTCGCACACATCAACCAAGTCTAGGCAACGCCCAAACCTGTTAAGAGACTTAATCTCTTCAGCCATAGCACTAATCTGTCGATTTAGTTTTGTACCCGGAATAGCTTTTGGATAGCGATAACACTCAAATGCATCAACAGTCTCTGAAATTGCCAAAGAAAATCCCACAGGATTCATATGTCCAAGAAAATTCCCATCAACTACGTTTGTAAACCTTTGCGATCGGTTGATCACTCTATTCTCTCTGCCTGTTGCAATGCTATATGGTGGTTGTTGCGCAGGTGTATCAACATTATCATCTTGATCAATATTTTTCACCTCCTCTACTTCCTCTACTTTAGAACTACTCGGCTGAGCAAGTGGAGATTCAATTTCTAGCTCTATGCGGTCATTGACACCACGATGTATTTCTGCTATTGCATTCTCCCTCTGACTGTCTAGTGAGGCAGATTCATTGAATGTTACATCCCTATTGATAATTAGCCCTGGAGTCTTTTGATCTGTGCACCACAACCTATAACCTTTCACTCCAGTTGCATACCCTAGAAATATGCACTTCTTTACCCTCGGCTCAAGTTTTCCATCCCTCACATGAGCATAAGCAGGACAACCAAATATCCTTAAATTTGAATAATCAGCAGGCAAACCATACCATACCTCAAAAGGAGTTTTGAACTTAATACCCGTGGATGGAGATCTTTTGACCAAATAACAAGTTGTATTGATTGCTTCAGCCCAAAAATCTTTGCTAACACATAAGTGTGAAAGAAAGCTTTGTGCCTTATTACAAAGAGTTATGTTCATACGTACTGCAATAATATTTTGTTGTGGTGTTCCGACACAAGTTGCGGTGTCTCACTATGCCCTCTCTACTGCAGAAATTATCGAACTCAGAATTGCAAAATTCCAACCCATTGTCAGTTCGAAGACGCTTAAATTTTCTTTTTGTATGCCTCTCAACCATCGTCTTCCATTTAACAAATGTTGGAAATGCCTCATCTTTTGTTTTCAGAATATACACCCATAACATCCTTGAGTAATCATAAAATACCTGGCACCACTCCTGGAGGGAACTCTTTTTATATCCCACAAGTCTGAATATATAATCTAACTTGTCTCCGGTCTTGTGCTGGGCCTTCTTGCTGAACTTTTACCTTGTCTGTTTACCAAAACACAATGCTCTCAAAAATTCAAAACTTGATTTTTGTACCCATTCAACAAATTCTGCTTACTCAACAAAGACAATCCATTATCACTTATATGGCCAAGTCGCAAGTGCCACAATTGAGACTGATTCAGATCACTTTTCCCAGAAGCTACAGCAACTTCCCCTTCAACTACACTGGCCTGAAGTTGATACAATTTAGAATGCAGTTTACCCTTCATGAGTACCATGGAGCCTTTACACACTTTAAGTATTCATTCTCGGAGTGAAACTTATAGCCTAGATCATCCAAAGTCGAAACAGAAATCAAATTTCTCTTTATCCAAGGAACATGACAATAGTCAATGTTTCTGATAACACCATCGAACATTCTCAGTTTGATGTTACCAATCCCCTATACTGATAATGGATTATCATCTCTTATGTAGACAGTCCCACTCATTTTCTTGTAAGTTGCAAACTAATTTTTGTGTGGACACATATGGAAAGTAGCACCAGAATCAAGAACCCAAGAATTTTGCTCATGACTAGAAATCACGGCACAGACTTCCCCTACATAATCACTATCATCAGAATTATTGCCAGTGTCAACAATATTTTCCGAACTATCTATTTTCTAGCTTCCTACTTTTCTCTTTCAGCCTAGGACAATCTCTCTTGTAGTGACCTTTCTCCCCGCAATCATAACAGTTTTGCTTCCTTGATCTAGACTTTGATCTGGCGGTTGAATTTTTCCTGTTAAAGTCCGTTTGTTGTGTTCTTCCTCTACTCACAAGGCCCTCACCCTCAGTTCTGCTGTTTGAAAAACTCTTTTTCAACTCTTTATATTTTAGTGCATTACTAACATCTTCCAGTGAAATATTGGCTTTCCCATATAGCAGCGTATCTGAAAAAGTATCATAAGACGGTGGTAAAGAGCATAACACAATCAAGTCCTGATCGTCACTCTCAGTTTTGATATCCACATTCTTCATGTCCATTATAATTGAATTAAACTCATCAAGGTGAGTTTTAACACGTGCATCTTCATTCATACGGAGATTGTATAACCTCTTTTTCAGTTAGAGGCGGTTTGTCAACGATTTCTTAGAATACAGATCTTCCAGCTTCTTCCATGCCATTGTTGCAGAAGTTTCTTCAGCAATTTCCCGAAGAACGGTATCTGTAACGCTCACGAAGATCGCACTCAAAGCCCTTTCCTTCAGGTCAGCCTTCTCTGTCTCTTTCATCTCTTCAGGAAAATCCTCATCAATTGCCTTACATAACCCTTGTAACACCAGGGACGATTTCATCCTAATCTTCCATAGACTGAAACTAGAACCCCCGTCAAATGTCTCTAGTTCATACTTTTTTTAAGATGATTAAGACATCTTACCCTAGATTATATGTAAAAACCCGAACCTTGCTCTGATACCAGTTGTTGCGGAAGATCATGGGTTAACTAGCACACAATCACACATAAAGCAAAAAGAGAATAAAAATCAACATAAGGATTTAACGAGGTTCGGCTAAGCCTAATCCTCAGGGCAAAAGCTGAGAGAGTTTTCCACTATGAATGAGAAGAAAAGCACAGTACAATCTATAGAATCCACTCAACTACAACCCTTATATATAGATCCCAAATAGTCCCAAACCTATAAGAGAAAGGTTTTCCAAGTTGACAAGGACAATAGCTTTTCCTTTCCCAAATCTATTAGGACAATGGGTTTTCCTAAACCTATAGGGATTATGGATTTTCTAAAAATGCAAGGAAATAATTCAAGTCACAAAATAACAAGATTCAAGCCCACTACAGCAAAGTCTTTACTGGTCCAGCAGTAATTCTCTTGACTTGTCTCCCCATGATACAACAGCCCGATCATATCGTATGACTCGAACAAACTCTGGACGAGTTGTTGAGTCCAAAGCTCCACCAAGCTGAACACATTCCTTTAAGAAAAATTAAAACTCTCTTCTTCTTTTTCTTCACAACTTTAACCACGCATTTTTTCAAGCACTCTATAATTTTTTTACACCCCACATTATGGAAGAAAGACTCGTATTTATAGGTGTAGGAATTATTTTTTTAGATTAAATTGGAAGAAAGTGTGATAATAAGTTATGAAATCATGGAGAACATGAGATAATGGATGAATTATTTTGTAATTAGTGGTAGAACATGGGAGAGTAGTTACAAAAGAGTTATAATCATTTTTACATCATGGAGTAGTGGAGAGTTATGACCATTTTTAAGATCATGGGATAATTAAGAAGAGATCATGGAATATTTTATTGTAATATTAAAATGAGTGGGTAATGTTAGAATATTAACATTTTATTGTGGCTTTGTCCTATAAGGTCCCGCTTGGTTTGAGGTATTAGGAAGATAGTCAAGGTATAAGTTTCTACATTGTTTAATCCTTATTGGTTAGCTTGTATTAGTTATGCTTGGATTAGATAGTAAAAGACCAAAACTGAAGTGGGAGTCCAAAGTGGAAACGAAGTGTGGATGTCCAATTTACTTAATTAGGCGCTTAATGAATTATTCTAGTCTTGGGATGTTGGAATATGTCTTGTACGAAAACGTTTCCTACTTACATTTGGTTTTGTGATCGTCACTGATTATTCTTGCTTTAGTTTTAGCTTATGTATATCCTACTTTGTGATTGTATACAGTCAGAACGGGCCTGCCATTCTTATGACTAGTCGAGGTTGGATCATGATAGGCCATGGTTCAGCGTCGTGTTATATCGAGGCTCAGTACGAAGTTAGTTTGTTGAATCCTTGATTCAGAGATCGACCAAGGACGAGATCAGCCAAGATTGAGGGCGAGCAGAACGAAGATCAAGCGAGACCGATGGAAGTTTACCTATTCAAGTAACAGTAAAGCCAAAATATCCATAATCGAGCAAGGGTCACAATGGAAATCTCGGCACGTATCAAGATGAGGCTGACTAATTATCCAATCATGGGATTTCTTACTATATTTAGAGTTATACCATAAGTAGGATTCCCCTACTATAAAGGGGTTCTAATAATTTGTAAAATCATCAGATTCACGCAATTCAAAGCAATATACTATTCTTCAAGCTCTCAATACTCTATTTCTTTATCCATGTCTCATTTTGCTCATTCATTTGGTTCAAGGGTAACTTATCTCGAGATCCAAAGTTGCACGTCTCATTTAGTTTGCTTTTATTTTTCTTTACAGTCAATTTCAATATCGATTTACATATTTTCTCAGTTTGTGCCAAGTAAAACCATGTGTCCTTAAAACCACATATGTATTCAATTGTTATCCATTTTTAGGGTAAATGGTTTGGCGCCCACCGTGGGGATAAGGATAATAGTGATTTCTTGGTACTAACTTTCGTAACACACACTATTTTATTCTTGTTCTTGTGAGTATCTTTGATTCCAGGATCAGCATGTCGAACTCTCAAGCAACACCCATACACATAGATAATGGCCTTGGTTTCCACGGCGAGAACGAAAACATAGCTACCTTAGGGAATGAAGTACCTCTAGTTGACCTTAATGGAGTCCCGGTCGTAGACCCAATCGGCGGCAGCTCCCATGTTGCCATTAATGCAAACCTGGCCGTCGACCCCGAGAACAGCATCCGCAGAGACGTTCGAGCAGCTGGTCAGAGCGCACAGCGCGGCGAAGAAGGCGGGATCAGCCTTCGAGTGATATTCGAAATGTTGCAAGCTCAACAAGCTGTAATAGGACAACCCCAAAACCAGAACCATGCACCAAGAAGGGTTGAGCCCGAGCCATCGCAGGAAGTTGTTCATAGGGCCAAATTAGTGTCAAGAATATCAAACGGAAATGAATCAGGGACCGACCCTGCTATCATGAAGATGCTCAATGAGCTGACAAAGAGAATTCAATAAGGGGAGAAGAAGATCGAAGGAAATGACAAGAAGGTGGAAACCTATAACTCTAGGGTTGATCAAATTCTAGGGGCACCACCAATTTTGAAGGGTTTGGATTCAAAGAAGTTCGTGCAAAAGCCCTCCCCCCCGAGCACGGCTCCAAAACCAATTCCCAAGAAGTTTCGCATGTCAGAAATTCCCAAGTACAATAGAACGGCCGACCCCAATGAGCATGTCACTTGTTGAAGAAATTCAGGGAGACCCTATCAAAGGGAGCGATGATATGGTACCATAATTTTCCCCCCAAATCCATTTATTCTTTTTCCATGCTTGTAGATTCCTTTGTTAAAGCACATGCCAGAGCTATAAAGGTCAAGACTAGGAAGTCGGACCTCTTCAAGGTAAAGTAGAAAGATAACGAGATGCTCAAAGAGTTTGTGTCTCGCTTCCAAATGGAACGTATGGATATACCAACGGTTGCCGATGATTGGGCTGTTCAGGCCTCCACTCAAGGATTAAACGTGCGAAGTTTGGTGGCTTCACAGCAATTAAAGCAAAACTTGATTGAATACCCAGCTATCACCTGGGCTGATGTGCATAATCAGTATCAGTCGAAAATTAGGGTCAAAGACGACTAGCTGGGGACTTCTTCCGGGTCCATTTATCCTATCAGGCCCATCGACAGAGTCAAAGGGACATTGAACAGGAACCAAGATCGAACAGGGATCATTACTAGCCATACAATGGAGATCGGAGAAACAATGGACATGGACGCAACCCCATTCGAGGTAAAAGAAGAAACGATCGAGGCTAGAGCTCTAGAAGGCTCATGATCAAGAATGGTTTCGACAAAAAAGTCGAACCCAAATAACCACTACGTCTGTTAGAATATAACTTCAATGTCGATGCATTAGCTATCGTATCAACCATCAGACACATCAAAGATACTATATGGCCTCGATCTCTACAAACAAATCCAGCCCAGAGGAATCCCAATCAAATGTGCAAGTATCATGACACCCATGGCCATAAAACAGAAAATTGCAGACAACTAAGGTAGGAAGTAGTCCGGTTGTTCAATGAGGGGCACCTTCGGGAATTCTTAAGCGATCAGGCTAAAAACCACTTCATAAATAGAGATTCAAACAGGCAGAACGAGCAAGAAGAGACAAATCACGTGATCCACATGATTATTGGAGGGGTCGATATTCCTCAAGGACTGGTATTTAAACGCACCAAGGTGCCGATCACAAGGGAGAAGCGAACTCGGGATTATGTACCAGAAGGAACCTCGTCTTTCAATGACGAGGATGCATAGAGGACCTGCAACCCCATAACGACACACTGCTAATATCTGTACTAATGAATAAGACTCAAGTTAAACGTTTATTGATTAAT
Source organism: Nicotiana paniculata (assembly GCA_005239505.1). Classification (NCBI taxonomy): domain Eukaryota; kingdom Viridiplantae; phylum Streptophyta; class Magnoliopsida; order Solanales; family Solanaceae; genus Nicotiana; species Nicotiana paniculata. The sequence goes on along the minus strand of ML302743.1, from coordinate 62,089 downwards.
CCAGGTATCTTGGCCAACATCATTCGATCGAGGGTCGTAGAACAGCTCGGCCTACATGATCAAGTTGTGCCTGTGACCCGAGTACTTAACGGCTTCAACATGGAATGCGAAACCACTAAAGGAGAAATAACTTTGCTAGTAAACATGGACGGGACCATTCAAGATACAAAGTTCCATGTGATAGAGGGAGATATGAGGTATAATGCCCTATTCGGGAGGCCATGGATCCACAACATGAGGCCAGTACCCTCGAACCTTTACCAGGTTCTGAAGTTCCTGACACCAAAGAGAGTTAAAACGGTCTACGTGGAGCAACCCGCCGCCAAGGAAATGTTTGCAGTCGATGAAGTGATACCAATATCGGCACTCTCATAAACAAAAGGTTCAGATTCGAAGGAGAAGTCGGAGGCCAAATAGCAACCATAGACACCGGCCTCGACCCAATCAGAGAAGCAGGGGATTGACAAGAACGATGATTATGGGGTTCCTCGATCCTTCAAAGTCCCTGATGATTCTGACGCCACCAAGTCAATGGTCGAGGAGCTGGAACAGATCATATTGACCGAACATCAGCCCAAACTAAAGGTATATCTGGGCACGGGGCTAGCTCCCGAGCTCAGGGGAAAAATTATTCAATTCCTTAAAACTAACATGAATTTATTTTTGCTTGGTCCCATCTTGATATAATAGGGATCCCACTGGAAATCACCACTCATAAGCTAATCCTGGATCCGAAGTTCCATCCGGTAAAGAAAAAAAGAAGACCCCAGTCTGAGGTCAAACATGTTTTCATCGAGGATGAGGTAACCAAATTTCTTAAAATAGGATCCATTCGGGAAGTAAAATATCCCAAATGGTTAGAAAACATAGTGGTAGTCCCTAAGAAAGGAAACAAACTTAGAATGTGTGTAGATTACAAAGATCTAAATAAAGCATGCCCCAAAGATTCTATTCCTTTGCCTAATATCGATCGCATGATCGATGCCACGGCCGGCCACGAGATCCTCAGTTTTCTAGATGCCTATTCAGGGTACAACCAAATACAGATGAACCCGGAAGATCAGGAAAAGACTTCGTTTATCACTAAGTATGGTACCTATTGCTACAATATAATGCCATCGGACTAAAAATGTTGGTGCAACTTATTAACGCCTAGTAAACCAGATGTTCGAAGAACAAATAGGAAAATCAATGGAGGTTTATATTTATGACATCTAAGTTAAGCCCCTGCGAGTAAAGGACCATTTGAAGCATTTTCAGGAAACTTTCGGTATACTGAAGAAATACAACATGAAGCTCGACCCAGAAAAATGTGTGTTAGGGGCCGGCTCTGGAAAGTTTCTCGGCTTCATGGTATCTAACCGAGGAATCGAGATCAATCCCAAAAAAATCAAATCTATCAAGGACATCATGGTAGTAGACAACGTAAAGGCCGTGCAGAGATTAATGGGGCACATAGCCGCCCTTGGGTGATTCATCTCGAGGTCCTCCGATAAGAGTCACCGATTCTTCTCATTACTGAATAAGAAGAATAACTTCACGTGGACTCCGGAATGCCAACATGCCTTGGAGAAGCTAAAACGGTACTTATCGAGCCCGCCGCTGCTTCACACGCCAAAGGCAGACGAACAACTTTACTTGTATTTAGCAGTACCGGAGATATCGATAAGTGGAGTCTTGGTCTGATAAGAACGAGGTACACAATTCCGTATTTATTATGTTAGTCGGACCTTAGGTGAGGCCGAAACTAGGTATCCCCATCTAGAAAAATTAGCGCTCACTTTGATAAGCTCCTCTAGGAAACTAAAACCATACTTTCAATGTCATATCATATATGTGGTAACAAATTATCCACTTCGAAATATACTACATAAACAGAACTTTCTGGGCGGTTGGCCAAATGGGCCGTAGAAATTAGCGGGTACGATATTGAATATCGACCCCGAACTGCCATCAAGTCTCAAATCTTTGCAAACGTCGTGGTTCACTTCACGCTGGTCCTAATACCCGAGGTTGAAACAGAATTGTTAGTAAACTCGGGTACCTCCTCTGGAATATGGACCCTCTTTACGGATGGCTCTTCGAACGCAAAAGGGTTCGGACTCGGCATCGTGCTGAAACCACCCACAAGAAACGTAGTTAGACTATCTATCAAAACTGTAAAATTGACTAACAATGAGGCCGAATATGAGGCCATGACTGTAGATCTCGAATTATCCAAAGGCTTGGAAGCGGAGACGATTGAGGCCAAATGTGACTCCTTCCTCATGGTGAACCAGGATAACGGAACCTTTGAAGTTCGAGAAGAACGAATGCAGAGATACTTGGATAAGCTACAGGTAACTCTACACCAATTCAAAGATGGACTTTGCAACATGTACCTAGATATCATAATAGTGAGGTCGATTCCCTTGCAAACTTAGGGTCATCGGTCAAAGACAGAGAACTCAATTTCGGGGTTGTCGTACAACTCATGAGATCGGTGGTCGAAGAAGGTCATGCCAAGATAAACTCCACAAGTTTGACTTGGGATTGGAGAAACAAATACGTAGGGTATTTGAAGAATGGGAGGCTCCCATCATATCCAAAATAATTGAGAGTCATGCGCACAAAGGCAGCATGATTCACCTTGTCCGAAGACGGAACATTATTCGGAAGAACGTTCGATAGTCCATTAGTGATATGTCTAGGGCCAGGAGATACCGAATACGTTCTAAGGGAAGTCCACGAGGGCACTTGTGGAAGTCATTCTGGTGCCGAATCATTGGTCCATAAAGTGATCAGAGCCGGATACTACTGGATCGACATGGAGAAAGATGTAAAAGAGTTTGTTCGAAAATGTGACAAGTGCCAAAGCCATGCACCACTTCTCCATTTGGTCTTGTCCCCATGATCGTTCATGAAGTGGGGAATGGACATCGTTGGCCCTCTTCCATCGGCCCTAGGTAAGGCTCAGTTTATTTTATTTATGATTGATCATTTCTCTAAGTGGGTTGAAGTACAGGCTTTCGAGTCAGGGAAAAGGAAGTCATAGACTTTATTTGGGACTACATCATATGTCGATTGGAGATGCCCTCCGAAATTGTGTGCAATAATGGAAAGCAGTTCATCGGCAGCAAGGTGACTAAATTTCTCGAGGATCACAAGATCAAAAGAATCCTATCAACGGCTTACCATCCCAGCGAGAACGGAAAATCCAAATCGACCAACAAAGCCATCATCCAAAATATTAAAAAGAGACTAACTGACGCCAAAGGGAAATCCTACCCGAGGCTCTTCGGGCATACCGCACAACATCAAAGTCTAGTACCGCAGCTACCCCATTCTTATTAGTTTATGGCGTCGAATATCTAATATCGGTAGAGGTGGGGTAACCTAGCATCAGGTTCCAATATGCAAAGGAAGAGTCAAATAACGAGGCCATGAATACAAGCCTAGAATTGTTGGATAAAAAACGCAAAGCCTCCCTCGTCTGAATGGTCGCCCAAAAATAGTGGATCTAGAGATACTACAATCGAATAGCCAATCTTCGACATTTTAGCATCGGGGACTTGGTACTAAGGAAAGTCACCCTCAACACTCGAAATCCGAAAGAAAGAAAATTGGGTCCGAACTGGGAAGGACCGTACCAGATTCTTGAGGTCACCGAAAAAGGGTCCTACAAGCTCAGAACGATAAATGGGGAACAACTGTTGAATAACTGGAACATATCACACCTAAAACAATACTACTGCTAAAGTACGAACCCTTTTCTATTTTCATTTTTTGTTTTAGATCAACACTTGCAGGTGGTCAACAAAAACAGAGTGTGGATATTTCAGCGGATGGAATGAAGTCTTTAGGTCTGAAGCACGTGGTGCACTCTTTTTCTCTTAGACCGGTGTTGTCCCAAATGGGTTTTTTGCGAGGTTTTAAACGAGGCAACAATGAATTGTACTAAATTAGAATCAAGCCCGATTACGAATCGGCATCGAAGATCAATTCAACAATATTTGAGGTTCCCCTGCAATAAACCTCGAATACTGGTGGGGATACCCTCAGATATACGTTATCTTTGAATATCGACTCTAGCAAGGAAATTACTTCATAAAAGGAGGGTCTCGATAGATAGAATTTATTGTAAGGGCCAAACGGTCATAACGAACCGTGCCCACATAAATTGATCGAGCCCCGACTTAAACAAGTACGCATGTATGACTATTTTGATCAAGAATAAAGAGAAGTACTTTCCTTGCAAACATAGGATGTTTAAAAATTGTACTCTTTACATCTCTTAAAGAGCTTCGTACTATAACAAGCCTAAGGGAAATACTTAACCAAAAAAAGAACAATTGTTCCCTCACTTGGGGACTACCGTTCAGATCAAACAGCACAAGTCATCGGGCCTCGGGGAGAAAAGACCTAATAGGTAGCTCCACGATCTCTAAAGGCCACGGCCACCCCACTCGGGGACTATTATCTCGGGTAAGCCTGAACAAAACGGGAAAACAAGCCTAATGGGCATATCCTGAACTAAAAGGCTACGGCCAATTTAACGCGGCTCAGAGACAACCGAAATCCGTAACAAAATAGGCCTTCGAAAAAGAAAAAATTCTTTCATAATTGATTCTAAAAGGATACCGTCGGCAAAGTCACAAATTTAAGACATCTCGAGAAAGGCTTCGATAATATCGAGCACCAAAAACTCTAACAAATGCAAGGGTTGTTTGGACCCTCTAACACAACCTTATTATCTCATGCTAAGGCATTTCAGCCTTTGTGATTACAAATTACAAAGCAAAGAAAATAAAAACTTAAGAGCCGAAAGGGAAAAGAAAACCTTGTATTTATATATAAAATGATCTTCTTTACAAGGGCCAAATCGACCAAGTCACGGCCCAAACCGGCCTCAGAAAAAGTGCAAAAAGAAGAACAAAAAAAAGAACCAAGTCCTAAGAGTTTGGTCCCCATCAGAGGCAGAATCTACGTCCTCGGGGTCTTCCCCATCTTCAAATTCACTGAGGCTATCGGAGTCATCCTCGGGGAAGGCCAGCTTCCGAGCCCAGTTTTCTTCTGCTTGGGCATTTTCGACCTCGGCCACGATTTCGAAACCCTGGGCTTGAGCGTCCTCGAGGGATTCCCTCCAAGCTTTCCATTTTGCATGATCTACCATGCTCTTAGCCTTGGTCTGGATGGCCTCGACGTCGACTTTGAATTAGGTCACCTTTTCATCAGCTTTATTGAATTAGGTCACCTTTTCATCAGCTTTAGTACCGGTTACGGCCACCTCAGATTTAGCCGCCTCGAGCTTGTTGGCGTCTGAATCCAGCTGAAACTGAAGCTCCTTGATATTTTAGGCCTGCGCCGAGTTTTTCTCTTTAGCAGCTTGAAGATGAGTTTCGACTGAATCCAACTGTGCTTGGAAGGTCCCCTTTTTCGAGGGCATGATATCCATGTTTTGTTTGAAAGCTTCAGCCTCGTCCCATATCTCGTCCACCTGCTTGTCGATCCGTCCGATCTGCTCAATCCTCTGTCGGATCTACAGAATCGGATCATTAGTCGTTATCTCTAACTCATCTTCACTATCATGAAGTATTTGGAATACCTGCTCGGCCATATCAGTTTGCTCGTCCTGAGTCGCAACCAAATCGGCCTGAAGCTTTTCACTGAGGAGCATGTAGGTGTCGCTTTCCTTGGTAAGGCCCCGAACATCAGCCTTGTGCTCCTCTCGAACTCTGAGGAAGGCTTCATAGTGCAACACTGAAGCCTGTAAATAAGGAGGAAGATGTTAAGAATAACCCACAATTCTAAGTATAAAATAAGTAAGAAAGAGATTCTCAAAGATTACCCGATTCAGAGCGTGTTGAGCCTCATTGAACAGGCAAGCGGCCCCCACATCATTCATCACGGCTTGGTCCTCCTCAGTCACCAAGCCTCTTAGATATATGGAAATCCCTACTGGGGGAGAGAAGAATCGAGCATCCTCTGGGGTGGTGAGCACTAGGTGCCGTTTGCGGCTTGGGTTAACGCTCGGAGCCGGGAATTAGTTCACCAGCCTCGAGCTCGATGAAGATCCAGTGGCACTCGGCGACGGTATTTTCTTCGACACCGGTAAATCACCAAGTCTCGTGATATCCTTAGAAGTAGTAGCTTCAAACCCATCAAAAAAACCATGTCAATCGATCCGATGACTATCCAGCATGTTGGCCTCTCGAATCATAGTATCTGAAATCTTGGGGGGGGGGGGGTTCCGGAATATCAACCACCCTGAGTTCGACCCCAGAGACCTCTTCCATTGCTTGGGAAGTCATGCCTCCAGTCTCTATCTCTGTCGTCTTAGCTGGGGATGGGGCGGCCTCTGCTCTTTCTGATTCAGGGACCTGAGCTGAAGCTCTCTCATCAACTGCCTCCGGTTCGGAGAGATTTTGTACCAAAGCAGTAGCCCGCGTACGGGCCACTAGCCTGGATTTGTCTTCTTATTTTTATACTTCTTCTTCTTAGGACTCATCTTTTATCAGCGGATTGAGTCTGAGGATATGACACTAGCATCCGGCTTGGGCTTACGAGGCTTCCTCGCCGATTTTTTCTTTTCCTAGCCCAGGGAGCTCGGAGCCCTTTTTCTCTTTCTCTCCTTGGTCGGCTTTGGAACTGATGGCTGGGGAAGGATTTCTTCGTCACTTGAAGGGGATCTCATTGCAATATCCTTTCCGATACCTGCAAAAGAAATGGAGATAAGTTAGTTTGAGAAAATGTCGAAACAATAAACAATCTGAAGACAGAAATTTACCATGGTTACGGGCCTCCCATCGACCTTTGTTAACTCCATCCAGGCACGTTCGGAGTAAGGCCTCTGAGACACCAGACCTTCGACCCATCGCTTCAATTTCAGAATCGGGTTCGGCATCTGGGCCACAACTGCAATACCAAAACAGAGGTAAGGAAAGATGAAAGGAAATGAAACGGCAAAGCAATTGATCAAGGTAAAAGTACTTATGATTCATGTTTCACTTTTCTGGGAATGGCATGTCTTCAGCGGGAATGAGGTCCGATGTCCTTATTCGGATGAATCAATCCATCCATCCTCGATATTGAGACTCGTCTATGCTGGAGAACGGGTCCCTGTTGGCCCGACGGTCAAGCTTAATCAGTGCCCCTAGATAGAGCCGGGGACTGTAAAGGCGCATGAGGTGATCGAGGGTGAAAAGATATCCCTCGATCTTGCTCGTGAAAAAATGGAGTAGAGAGACTATTCTCCATAACGAGGGGTGGATTTGGCCTAGAGTGACATTGTATCTTTTGCAGAAGACTATGATTATGGGGTCTAAGAGACTGAACGTAAAGGGGTAAGTGTAAACACTTAGATACCCCTCCACGTAGGTGGTCTTCGATTACTCAGGAGAAGGAACGACCACATCTTTGTTCACCCAGTTGCACTCCTCCTTGACCTTTTCGAGGATGTCTTTGGTGATGGTGCATATATACCTCGACATCGGCTTGCATTTGACCTGCACCGGGGGGGTCTTCTCTATTTTAAAGTCAGTAACGGTTGGACACCCCGTCGGAACGAATTTCTCAAGGTAGGGCTCTGCCGCAGCCGCATCACCGATGGGACGCGATTATGAAGCAACCTCTTTTTGCGGCATGGTTTTAGATAGCCGTATATGAACATCAAGAAAAAGAGTAAGGATGTTGATTAGAGTTCAACAAATTTGGATATGGGAATTATGAAGTAAGGGAATTCTTTGAAAGCAAGAGTAGAGAAGGCGTTGATTGTAACAGTTTGAATGAGAGAGGGTGGAGGTTTTTAAAGGTTGAAGGCGACGGTTCAGAACCGATAGTGGTCGACCAGCACCTGACATGCATTTAATGCCTTGGTAACTGGACCAACGGGACGTTCCGTCGCTTACATCATGGTCGATCTCGTCACTGATGTCATCTTTCATAGATGGAGTTCGGGAATTCATGTCGTTTTTCATCACTTTATTTCTGAAAAACGAGGGGACTATCTGTATACGGTCAGAACGGGTTTTCCCTTCTTATGACTAGTTGATGTTGGATCATGATAGGCCATGGTTCGGCTTCGTGTTATATCGAGCTTCAGTACGAAGTTAGTTTGTTGAACCCTTAATTCAGAGACTAACCGAGGACGAAATCAGCCAAGATCGAGGCCAAGAAGAACGAAGATCAAGGGAGACCGATGGAGGTTTACCTAATCAAGTAACGGTAAGCCAAAATATTCGTAATCGAGCAAGGGTCACGGCGAAAATCTTGGCACGTATCAAGATGAAGCCGGCTAATTAGCCAATCATGAGATTTCTTACTGTATTTAGAGTTGTACCATAAGTAGGACTCCCCTGTTATATAAAGAGGGTCTGGTCATTTGTAAAGTCATCATATTTACGCAATTCAAAGCAATATACTATTCTTTAAGCTCTCAACACTCTGTTACTTTATCCATATCTCATTTTGCTCATTCATTTGGTTCGGGGGTAACTTATCTCGAGTGCCAAAGCTGCACGTCTCATTTGGTTTGCTTTATTGTTCTTTACAGTCAATTTCAATATTGATTTACATATTTTCTCAGTTTGTGCCAAGTAAAATCATGTGTCTTTAAAACCACATATAAATTCAATTGTTACCCGCTTTTAGAGTAAACAATGATATTTTTCCTCACCAAATTTCCGTTTTAATAGCTTTATGGAGCAAAATAGCATGGAATTTTATTCCCTGAAGATTCAAACATTGTGGTTGTTGATTATATTACTAATTTGGCATTTGATAGTGCAAGTGACATATAATTCAGTATTGAAGAGGATTAATGCAATCATTATCTATTACACATTTAGTTATTTCTGGTTCCATCTTTATTCATCTATATAAATTTATGAGTATTAGTTTTTTATTGGTGTCTATCTATATTTGACGTTGTTTACCCTAAAAATGGATAACAATTGAATTTCTATTGGTTTTAAAGATACGTGATATAAGTTGACATAAATTAAGAGAATATATTAATATTTAAATTGACAATAAAAGAAAGGAATGCAAACCAGACGAATCGAATAACCTTGGCCCTCGAGTTCGATCACCCTTGAACCAAGTGAAGCTTCAACTGATATAAGAACGGAGTGACAAGATAATGAAGCTAGAAAAAGACAGTGTATTGCTTTATGTTGCGCAAAATGTGATGTGTTTTACAAATGATCAGGCCCTCTTTATATAGTAGGGGAGTCCTACTCTTGATACAGTTCTAAATGAAGTAAGAAATCTCATGATTGGCTAATTAATCGGTCTATCCTTGATATGTGCCGAGATCTCTACCATGATCTACGCTCGATCGCGGATATTTTGTCCTTCTGTTATCCGGCTCAACAAAATTCTCTCGATCTCGATTTTGTTCGGTCCCGCGGGCTCGAGCTTTGACGGTGTAACCTCGTACCTCGGTACGGCATAGGTTCAAGGTGGAACCTTACTCTATCACATTCCAATCTCGATTAGTTACGCAAGGAATGGGCTCGATTTTACCGTATACAGATGGAGCCCGTATCGTGCTGGTAAACTAAGGTATAATGTACCTACAAATATCACAAAATGCTTCGGGGACTAGGCAAATTTAGAAAGTTAGTATTGCTCATTTTGTTCACTGTTTTCAAACATTAGAATAATTACGTGGTAACCAATCCAGTTTTAGATTTTGGCTTGCAACAAATTAATCAAAAAATCGATAAGACAAAATATTAAAAGTACTGATGATTGAACAGAACTATATACACAATAATTTGATCGAAAAATTGGTATGCATGACATTAATTTCTGAAATAACCATCGAACGGAACTACTGACGCTATACATATATCATCTCATAAACAAAGCCAGAAAAGACTCAGAATCCTCTGTGGACACAAGCTTCTCTCTTGTTCCTTCCAGTTGCTCCTTCAACAACAGTTCATTCAAGTTTTCACATTCTTGAACGTCAATATTTTCTAACCAATTACGGAGACCGTTCCTCGAGGGCGTTGATCTCGAGCCGCTTATACAAACATCACCACAACCAGATAATGGATCTATAGAACTTGAAAAGTGTCTGTCAACGACAGAATAAACCTCGCCGCAAGTGTAAGGTTTTCCCGTGGGTGAGAAAACAACCGCAGCAACACGAGCACCAGTCATGGATTCGAGTTCTAAAGCTTTCTTGAAAAGCCCTTTGCGTCTTTTGGAGAATGATGCTGCCTTCATGATTTGCTTTATTTCTATCTTCTTCTTTCCCGTCTTCTTCCTCGAGTTTAAGTTCTATACACTAACATTATTTATATAAGAAAAATTAGATAAGAAAATAGCAAAATTTATCAAATTTGTACATGTACTATCTCAAAAAATGATCCTTGTTTCGTATTTGCCCTTGTTCACGTGTCCAAGATCATATTTATCCCTCAACTTTTGAATATAATTTAAAATCACACTCAGCTTGAAACTCCGCTAAGAGCAAAAACAGACATAATCCTACGGTATGGGTAATAATAAAGAGTCTAACGGAGGCGAAGTCGCTCAATTTTGAATAGTTAAATACTAAATCCGACTTCATAAAAAACAAGGAGACCAAATTTAACCCTTTTCCTATAGACATTTTAGATAAATTTGTAATAAAAATTAGTTGGTAACCTAATAAGACTAATAACTAATTAGAAACCTGCTATACATGTATATGTACATTTATAGAGAGCTTGGAAACAAATGCTATTTATGTAAGGATTCCTAAAGCTGTAAAACGTAGGTAGTTTCCTATTAGGAAATGTTCTCTTTTCCATAATTAGTTTTCCTATATTGGTTAAACTTTCTTTTTAAGGATTAACATGGAAAAGGAAAAGTCAGATCCTTTCTCATCTTTTCTGTAGGTAAATAGATTTCCAAACAGGTCAAGGTAATTTTTTTTAAAAATAGTACACGAGATAATAAACTTTTGTTAGTGTTCAGTTTGACTTGTGATTAGCGGTGTTCAAGAAAAATGAAAAATCAAAACGAACAATATCAATAACTAAACCAAATCGAAGACTACATATTTAAGGGAAAAAATCGAACCAACCCAATTATATATACACACTATTAATTTACATTTCTTATGACCACAAACATTTCGATTACAAAAATACTTAATTTGTTTTGATAATCTTCGTGTTATTAATTAATGCATTACCAATCCACACATGCATAACTTTAAGTTGTCGTTTTGATCACTGAGTGTTGCCAATTATCATTGATAGTGCCCAAGCGCTAATCAAAAGCCAATTGCGACAAGACTTTGTTTGAGATTTATTAATAGTTTAGCTACTAGGTATCCTGCCAAGTGTTATATCAGCTTTACGAAACACAAGTCATCATTTTGAGTCATGGCGCTTTCTCTAAACATGTGGAATTCGATTTGAGACGTTTCTATGTATGCCTATGCCATAGAAACAAAAGGTTAAATTAATCATGTGTTCAGATATAAGAATAAACGTAGTAGTCATACATTACAATAACATTTTCTTTAGCTAAACCAAAAAAGAACAGTTTCTTTTTTTTTACAAAATTCTATCTTATGCACAAACAGAACACCTCCTAAAGGTTGCTAAAGATATCCAAACATGCATTAACGATCTTACACGAGGGAAGTAAAGTACCTTTACTGGACTTGCAGATAAAATGAGAATCTCACGGAAAATAAATTTGAAATTTTACATATGCCAGGTTGTAGCTAAGCTCCCTCAACCTGCTTGCCTTGGCACTGCACTGACATTTCCATTTTTTATTTTACTGTAAATTGGTAATCTTGTAGACACCATTCAAAGTAAAAGAGAAACAAGAAAAAGAAGATAACTAAATTGGTTATCGGCAACCTGCCAAGACGGATAATTAGACGGCCGCCGTACTTTCGGGGGCACTACATAGAAAACAAAGCTCAATAGTGTAGGCTAACAGCTACTGATAGCATGTTTCTTTATCGCCATTTACATTTTCACGATATGGTGTAGAAAAATAGCGATAACAGTAGCAGTCCCTACAAGAAGGAAATCATTGCAACAGAAGCTTCTCTACACCACAAAATCACCACCAGATTTGGCTATTTAAGCATCCCAAGTCACCAACATCAATATCTTTTAATTTTAAGAAACTTCACCACGATTGTCATCACATTTGACAGTGAAATTTATCAAGACCCGCACAGAATTTTGACTTCTCATGTCTACCCATTCTGCCATTATTATGTCGCCTGAGATGCTAAGGGTACATGGCATCTCAAAAGACAATTTTTGCATACATCATATCGGATTCGTTGCAGACAGTGGTTGTGCAACTTCATCAAAAAATGCAAGTAAAAAGAACCAAAAGAACGCATGAGAAGTAAACATCACTGAAGGGACAAGAGATGAGTGATCATATATGACATCTTCTATCACTATCCATGTATTCAGATCCAATTTTTCTTTTTCTGTTTTATATTAAGGATATCCAGATCTAATAGTTACCTTTAAATGTGCAATACTTTTCTGTGAAATTCTTCATCAATGAAAAAGCTATGTCATGCCCTTCTTCTTTACACTGCCGTCTCTTGCAAACAGAATATAAAGATCAAAACATATGTAGCTAAATATACGATATAATCCAAAATACTCAGGTATCCAAATCAATTGCGAGAAAATTATTTAATCGAAATATGTTACATACACGAGTTTCCTTGGAAACAGTTCCTTAATAGATAAACTGGCTAGGCCACCCAGCCATGCAAGCAGTTACATGATAAGGATCCAGCGCCCAGTGATAGTCAACCTGCAACAAAATCTGAGACATGTAGAATCGTCAAAGCATTTTTTCCGCGATCTACTGACAAAAGTGCCCTGCTAAAAGAACAACACAAGTGATCGTCAAAACAAGTTTTGCATCTTCCTTTCAACGCATGGCTATCTAACCTCAACCACATCAACCCCGAGTACTAGACAAAACACCAACAGTTACTGCATGTTATTTACTTATCTTAGCAAAACAAGCCACCAGTCCCCAACTCCCCCTGCTGCAATTCCTTTCTTCGCTGCTCCTCTAGCGGATCTGGACTCTTCACTACTCTTCGCATACGCCTAAAAGCAGAATAAGGTAGGGATAAGATCACCTTAAGAGATTAACAAATTCTCAAATATTTGATAATAGACAACTTTTTCCTAATCAAGTATGACTGACAATTGAAGTTCGCGGGATTAACACCTGTCTTGCGCATGCTGAGCAGGGAAGGTCGGCATGAATTCTTTGGACTTGGGAAGAGGAACTTCACGAAACCACTCATGGTTCAACGCAGCTTCAGCAGTTATCCTCTGCAGTTTGTCACCACAAACAATAAGCTTTTGAGCAGGAAAGATTAGCTTAAAGCAAAGTTACAAGTTCACATATGTTTGGTTATCAGTACCTGATCCGGATCATAAGTGAGTAGCTTGTTCAACAGGTCAAAACCAGCATCAGATAGTCCAGGTTCCATGAAGGATGTGGCCGGAAATTCCTTTCTTAACAAGTTATACCTGAAACGAATAATCATGGGTTAACAGAAACATGGGAATATTTGCTGTCAAACTGAAATCGTAGCCAAGCCGGACAGCCAGACCAGAATCACTCAAAGCTGGAAGCCTGGGAAAACAGTAGCAAAATAAAGACATGAATCTCCAGTTGTCTATTGTAGGGATAAAATATAGAAGAAAATAATACTTACTTATGCTTTACAAAGTTGACTTTCACCCCAGGGAGTTTGGAAAATCCCGGCCATATCGTCTCATTTGGGGTGCCAAGGATTCTGAAAATCTGGAAAGGGAAAACCCCACAAATACATTAATGATGTTAGAAATTACATCGCAGAAGCTGTAAGTAACTCTCCACTAACTAGAAAATAAAGCAGCTGGAAGAGAGACCTTGTTAAGTTGATCAACTTCTGATTTCCCATTGAAAAGCGGTTCTTTCCGCAGCAATTCGGCCATGATACAGCCCAATGACCACATGTCAATAGCAGTGGAATATTGTTTCGCTCCCAAAAGAAGTTCAGGTGCCCTATAAGAATATTAATTTTTCAATCCTTGTCAGTAAGAGATCAGACAGCGAAAGAATTTAACAGAAATCTTCTTTGGCAACATACACAACTCAACAATAATATGTCCATGTACTTAAACTTTTCGAATAAATAAAAATCAAAACAAGTAAAAGCACTGAACTGAAACTCACCTGTACCACAAAGTAACCACCAATTGAGTATACGTTTTCAGGGGGCTCCCATATTGACGAGCCAATCCAAAGTCACAAATCTTCAACTCACCTTGGTTATTTAAAAGTAAATTTGAAGTCTTCAGATCTCGGTGAAGCACCCAGTTATCATGAAGATACTTGACACCCTCCAAAAGCTGGAGCATAAGGCATTTGACTTCACTTTGGGTAAATCGTTGTTTCATTGTCTCCATTAACGCCTTCAGGTCATGCTCCATGTATTCCATCACCATGAAAATGCTGTCAAGTTTGCTCCCTGCAACTACTTCTTTAACATCTACAACTGCTGGGTGGTGGAAAGAGAGGAGAATGTTTATCTCCCTTAGAGATGTCAAAGGAAACCCTTCTCGTTCCTTTTCCATTTTAACCTTCTTTAGAGCAACAATTTCTCCTGTCTTCTTATCTCTAGCTCTGTAAACAACTCCATATGTACCTTCATCTATCTTGTTAAGCCTCTCGTATTCATCCACGCTTCTACACCCCTGAAGCATGTTTACGCTCCTTTGAGGAGGGAACGAAGCTTCTAGTACACCACAAGAATCATGCTCGTGTTCGGATTCTGTATCTGATTCGCTAACACTAGTATCATTATACTTACGGTCCTTATCCACATCCATGGAGTCATTCTTGTCTAAATTATTTTCCTGGTAACTATCCCTACTAGAAGACCTAATATGATCATCAGATTCTGAGGACCGCACCCTATTTCTCTTGGGGTTCCCATGTTCAGGGGTCAGTGATTTCTTACGCCCACCTGTTTCAGTCAACCATGACCCTAGTTTCCTACTCTTTAATCGAGGAATTTTATTGTCGTCAACTGGGAAATCATCAACATCAGTCACCCATCGAGACGCTCTTATATGCACATATTCATCATGTTCAAGTATTTTAGCTTCTCGTTCATTGCTCGATCGCACCTCCACAGGAGGTATCAAAGATATGTGGTCAGGAAATTCAGAAGCAGCTTCGTCGGAAACAGGTATAGCCTTCACCCTAAGCTGGGACTGCTCTGTATTATAATTAGTCAGAGAATAGTTCTGCACCTTAGCAGCTACCAGTGAAATTGTACTATTATTTGACATTCTATTCACTTTCTTAGCATCTTTATTATCCCAAATAACGGGTGAAAATTTTCTTATTTTGCTCTGTACAGGTAACTGGTCTCCATTGTCCGAATTGCTGGCCTGATCATCAGAAACACTCTCACTGGACGATGATAATTCCCCGGGCTCACGGTCACTTCTACCTGAATTACTCATCATCTCTCTTTCTTTTAAATTCATTCGTCTTAACCTAACCCCGCTATCGCCGTTACGAAATCCATCACAATTTCTCTCTGAGTAACCAACTTCCCTCCTTGAAACCTCAAATTCCAAACCCTGGCCCTTAAATTCGTCGTCTCTATATCCACCATGTCTTCCAGCAGCCATATAAATCCCCAATTCTCCTCTAAAGATAAAACCCTAACCCTAAATTCACCCAAACAAGACCAATACACCAATTCTAGTGGAAAACACAACTTATATTCGAGAAAATAAGGGAATTGGAAGGCTTACTGATTGTAGAAACGGATGAAAGGCGGCGACGGTCTTTTCTTCCGAAAGGGAGGGCAACCAAGTTCCGGCCGCGTAAAGGGGCTTTTCAGACTAGCTCCTCCTGTGTTTTATACTGTAATTGAGATTGCCTCCAGATTTTTTGTCAATTGTTATTTGGTTTTCTGTAATTGAAAGGAACAACCACAATGTTTCTTGTATCCTCGTTTTGCTCCCCGGAATTTACAATAATAGAGTATCTTCCCTACAAGAAAAAACTCATGATTCGTTTACACTAAACAGAACAAATCTATGGGTTTTTTTTTTGGAAAAGGGTCAAATATACCCCTATACTTTCAAAAATGATTTAAGAATACCCCTCGTCATACTATTCGGCTATTTATGCCCCTTCCGTCATACTTAGGAATAAAAATACCATTTATTTTGGATGGAGTACCACGTGGTAGCACCAGATTAAAATGACTTATTTCTTTTTTTTACTCGATCCATTTAAAAAAAAACCACCACCCGACGCAAATTTCAAGAGTTGTGGACTATTTTCAAGAGTTGTAGATTGTTTGCTGCGGTTTTTTTCTTAGTTTTGGGCTTGTCTTCTGCTATTTTTACTTTTATGGGGTTCAATGCGCTGAAATATGCAATCCTGTTTGAATTGTGTTCTCCAGTATTTTAGTTATAGTTCTCAACTATTGTGTGTTGGTTTTTATTGAGATGAAAAATAGTTAATAGGTATTACAAAGAAGATACAAAATTATGTCCTGTGTGATGTAGTTTTAGTAAATTATTTAAGTGCTTTAGACTTTGATTTCCAGTTTTACTTTTGGCTAATTATCCAGATTTTCATATATATGTTAGTTGCAGTTTCCAATTTTATTTTTCTCGTACCTAGTATATTGATATTTAGAAAGCAAGTTAGAGAAATTAACGTGCAAATTATCAGTTGGCCAATATTTATTTCCTTAGCATGGATTTGTTTTGGCTTTTCTTTTGATTTTATTTTGTAAATACGTATCAATTGAAATAGTTGTGAACTGCTAGCATAGAGATATGTAAACGTACGTAGCAAACAGTCCACAACTCCTTGCCTCAACCCATTTTCAGATCAGAAAAATCCATATCTTGCCCATTCACAATCAAGGAATACCAGTTATTAGAAATATGTCTATAGATTAGCTCAATCCATTGTTCGCAGAATCCTAGCTTCCCCATAACACCACAAAGGCATGGCCATGCAACCCTGTCATATGTCTTTGCCATATCTAATTTTATTGTCATATTTCCACCCCTCTAAGGCTCGTGAATATTTCTTATAATTTCCTGCGCCAATAATATGTTCCCTGAGATTACCCTATCCTTAGTGAAGCCTGACTGGTTCATCGAGATAATTTTTGGTAACAACTGAGCTAGTCTGGTATTTGATACCTTGGCAAATATCTTATTGGATACATTACACAGGCTAATGGTCATGAGGTCCCCCAGTTGTTGTGGAAAGTCCATTTTTGGTATCATAACCAAACAAGTGTAAGAGATGAATTTAGGTATATGTGCCCTCAAGAAAAAAGCCTTTACTGCTTTGAAAACATCCTCCGAATAATTGGCCAGTAAGATTGGTAGAATAGTGCACCCGGCCCATCTAGACCTGGTGCACTATCTGCATTGATAGCAAAGACACTCTCTTTTACCTCCTGCATGGTGGGCATGGCTAATAACATCATATTGTCTTTCTCTTAATATGTATTACTTTCGGATTGAGGCAATCTAATGGAGATAGATCATATAACGCTTTTTTGTGATTGAATATGTTTTGAAAGTGCTGGATAGTTGTGTCTGCAATCTCTTGATTTCCTTCTCTCCAATCACCATTACTATCTTGTATTCGTTGTATGCTAAGTTTTCTTCTCTCCCCTTTATCACACTATGAAAATAGGTTGTGTTTTTGTCCTCATCTTTAAGCCAATTTGCTTTAACTTTCTGTCTTAACACCGCATCTTGGAGTTTGAGGTACTGTAAGTATTCTGCTTTCAGCTTGTTTAGCTCAGTTCTTTGTTTGGGTGAATTGTCCCCCACCATGACTGTTTCAAGATCAGAAATTTATTTTTCAAGTTTCTTGGGCTCCTCGTATATCTCCCCATAAGTTTGTCTTGACCACTCACTCAGTCTTTTACATACCTTCTTTATTTTCTGATGCAGGATCCACATAGAGTTGCCTACGACTTCTTCTTGCCAAACTTTCTTAACCATATCGAGAAATTGATCATGTTCTACCCAAAATTCTAGAAATTTGAAGTATCTAGGGCCAGATTGTTCCACTTCCTTCATCGTGATTAATAAAAGATCATGATCAGAGCTAACTCTTGCCATATGCAAAACTGAAGTATCTGCGAACAAGTCTCTCTGGTCATAGTTAATTAACAGCCGATCTAGTCTCTCCCATATCGTTTTAGGGTGCTCTCTATTATCGCTCCATGTAAACTTGTTACTCCTGCATCTTTGCAGACCACAATTGTCAATACAAATTAAGAAATCCAGACTCTTGCTCAATCTATATTGCCTGCCTCCTTGTTTTTCCTCCGAACTGAGTATCACATTAAAATCACCATCCATCCCCCATGGGACCTTGATTTTGTTTGCCCAGCTCTGAAGTTCATCCCATAGTTGTTGTCGTAGTGTAGAGGAACGTTTGGCATAAACTATTGTAATGTAGACTGGAACTGGCACCATATGAAATAGAGCTCTACATGTAACTTGCTGCTCTGTATCCTGCGAGATATGTAGGTCCAATTTCTCATACCAGAATAGCCATATCTGACTGTTGCAGTTGCAGTAGCTGTGTTATAGGCCCAATTGTAATTTGTATCTCACAATTTTCATGGAGTTAACCATTGGTTCCTGTAGCGCTATGAGTGGTAGATTATGTTGAGTTTGGAGAGATTTTAGCCTTTCAGATGCTTGTTGGGACTTCATGCCCCTTATGTTCCATGATATTATGTTAATCATTGAAAACATTAGGGTTAAGGCCATTTGTTTGTTTCCACTATGTTTTGTTGTTCTTGGTGAGTTCCCTGTTTCATACCACTCGAGCTTTTATGTCCTCTTGGAGAGAGGTTATTGATTGGGCAGATTTTTATTTGAACATATGACATTTGATTCTCATCACCCTTAAAGTTTAATGCCCTTTGAGGTCTCATAGCTATCTCGTCATCGGACTTCACACCATCAACATCCTCTAGTTCTAAGTTCATTATTGCGTCTTGAGTTTCTGGCCCTCTCTCAAGGTCCATGATTTGATCGGTCTGTCTCTAAGATTGTTGCGACAATTGTGTTGTAAAGTGTTAGGTTGGAGACTTTCCCGGGGTTAGTTCTTAGACCTCGATTGCGAGAGCTGTGTTGAGGCCCCTGTCGCCTTTTTCTCCTTGCACCTCCACATTGCTCAGGTTTAGTGTCGGGAATTTATCTAATTTACCATTTTCAGGGAAATCAGATAAATCATGGGCAGGAATTTGGACTGAAATTGCTTCCTTCTCTTAGGAGTCGCTTTCTTTAATTGTTCCTTAGGAGCCTTGAGCAGAGCTTCACTAGTAGCTAAACATGCTCTTCTAGCAGTTTTAGTATAGTAATTTTCTCCTTACTCATTTTCTTTGTATTCTTCTGGGCCATAATTTTAGTTTTGCTTTTCTTCCCTTTCTTGTTGCTCCTAGTCTTTTTTTGGTTGATCAAATTATGTGTCTCTACTATCTGTTGGTCACATGTACCTACCTCCACAAAGTCTACTAGATCATGCTGTTGCATTATCTCCACCGGGATATCTTCCCTTGTTGTATCCAATTATAGAGTTCGTTTGGCCACTCATTAGTTCTACTCTCTTCCCAGCTTCATTATTCTCCCCAGGCTTCTTACTTTTATTTCCAGTTGGGTTCTTCCTGTTGTTTTTCTGATGTCGAACCTCAATCCACTGTCCACCATCTTTCTGCGTGAGTTTTTCAGTTCAGAATTGTTTGGACACCCTGATGCACCAAAGTCTTCATTCCTTGGTTGTTGTAGTCGACATTGAGTATCCCAATGTCCCAGCATTCTACAATGGAAACATAATTCAGGTACATTCTCGTACTCTATTGGTTGCTTGAAGCTGTCCAATTCTCCATTTTTGTCTATCAATGCTACTTCAACTTCATTCATCCTAGGCATCGTCACATCTATTTCTACTCGAGCTTTGGCCGTAGTAGGTCTTGTACGCGCCACTGTTGCTTTGACTAGAGCAATTAGCGGCCCTAAAGGTTCCAGAATCCTCTCCATCACAGCCCAATCATAGTAGTGCCAAGGTAAATCCGAAAGCATTACCCGGACCAGGACCAAAGTGGACTTCATGTTCGCCTTAAATTTCCTTGTCTATCTTTGTAGTCTCATGAGCATCCCACGTATGATCATCGATCTTCGTCCATAGAAATGTTTGAAGTCATCCTTATCTGAGAAATCCATTAACACATATCTCCAATCATATGCCCCAATCTTCACACTGCCCCTTGTTGGGAATTACCCTTTTGAATTCATCCCTAAGCTTGTCAATTTCGAGTCTCGATCTTGAGAATTTTCCCACTACTGTCATCCTGCATTTTTCAGCCAACAATTCATCATCTTCCTTTAAAAACACCACCTTTACTTTTCCCTCTACCAATTCATAAGGTCTATGTGCCAGTTGGACTCGCTTCTTTACCCCTCTAATCGCCACACCCCCAGGGCCAATGCGTAGCTTGGATGGGCAGAGGTTCCCTTAGTAGCCATGATTGAGGGGACTAATTGTCTCTCTACTTGCTCGTTGGAGGCCTGCTGGCCAGTGGGATTCATCACACTGGCAAAGGTTGTATAAGAGTTAGGGCAGAGTTGTTGTCGCTCGCGTGAAGCGCGTTCTAGATTAAAGTTATTATTTAGGTTGCTATGAGTTGTATCTTTGAATTTAACTTTTATTTTATTACATAACCTAAATAACATTGTCCTAAACAAAGTAATATTTTAGTATTTTTTCATTTAGATTAATCTCAACAGACTATCTTCTTTCTTTTGATAACATACAATTTTATATGATTGCCAAATTTTTCGATAAATTCAATTTTTTTAGAATTTATATCAAATCAATATTTATTTTTATAAGTAAAGAATGTGACAATAAGTGTACATTTTTGCAGAATTATTTTATTCTATTCAGATCATAAAGAATCAACAATTTCATAATAAGTTAAACCCCTCAATCCGTTTAATTTACCAAAGACAACGCGAGAAAGAAAAATCAGAAATTACACAAAAACCTCCCTGCGCTTGAAGTGTTGTTCAAGAAAAACCAATAACAAAGTCTGCTCTTTTTTTTCACTCCCAGGTTCTCATAGCAAAAAACCTTCCCGCAACATAGTTCGTTTCCTCGTTCTCTTCAGTCCCAGGATGTCGGTAAGTGTTTCTTCTTCCTCGTATCTGTAGAGAGTATACACAAATGTTTGTAACCCTAGCTTGTCTCATCACTCTCCTAAACCTAACTGTAAACCCAGCTTTTTCACAGAAATTTTAGTTAGTAGAGATTCTTTTCCTTCAAAAATAAATTGAAATGGGCTTGATTAGAATGGAATAAATATAGAGGATTTATATGGCTGAACCCAAATAGTTTGAGTTTGAGATGTAGTTGATTGATTGATTTTGATAGAGATTAAAAAAAAAAAAAACTTAAATATTTTATCTAAGTTGGTTTCATGGACTTAGCTTTAATGCAGAAATTAGATAGTATTGACTTAAAAACAAGAAACTGAAATGGTATCTGATTAGAAAGAGATATAGAGGATGTATAGACTATAGAGTTTACCTCAAATAGTTCGGGATCGAGATTTTAGTTGATTTATTGATATTGATAGAGAAAGAGAAAAAGAAGAAACTGAAATGGGTTTGATTAGAAAAGGAACAGATATAGAGGAACTTCAAAAGGTTTGGGATCGAGATGTAGTTGATTGATTGATTTTGACTGGCGTTAAAAAAAAAAAGAAACTGAAATATGTATTAACAGAGATGGTTTTTTGGACCTATCTTCAGTGGCGGATGTAGAGTAGCGGTGCCACATTCATTTGAACCTAGTACATTCGACGAGAAGGATAAATTTATGTGTAAAAATTAACTAAAATTACAACAAATGATACGTCTGAACCCATAAAGATAGGTTAAATGCTAAGAACTTTAAAAGTTGAACGCATAGAGTTTAAATCTTGGATCCGCCTCTGCCTATGGATGAATTTCAGATAGCAGAATGGGCACGGAGGATCCGGGTATGCAATCTCAATTAGTCAACAAGGGTAGTCCATTGATTTTGATATAGATAAAAGTAACTGAAGTATGTACTATTGAATTTTGTTTTGTGAAGTGGGTTACTAATATTACGCGTTTGGTTGTGGTGGTGTGTATAAATATATTGAGAATAATTGATTGATTGATTTTAATAGAGATACAACACTTAACTATGTGTTATCATGGTTGCTTTTTTGCAAAAAATTCAGAAATAGTAGATAAGAAAAAACTGAAATGGGCTCGAATATAGCGGAATGGAACAAATGATTCATTTGCTAAACCCAACTATTTTGGGATTAAGGCGAGGATTTTGTGATCTAGCTGTAGAATTGGTTTTGGTAGAGATAAAGAAACTGAAATATGTATTATCAAAGCATTGTGGGTTATTGATTATGGTGATGTATATGTATAGATCTTTGAGTACAATGGAAGTGCCCTAGTGGCAATGGTGGGGAAGAACTGCTTTGCAATTGCGAGTGACCGGAGACTTGGTGTGCAGCTGCAGACAATCGCCACTGATTTTCAAAGAATATTCAGAATCCACGATAAGGTTTTCATTGGCCTTTCCGGGCTGGGTACTGATGTCCAAACACTGTAATTCCAATCCCTTTTCTTTTATGTTCTTCTTCTTTTGCTATTTGCTATTTACATATGTCGGTCTTGGTATATATGCTTGAGTGCTAATTGGATTGGATTTTTACATAATTAAATCAATCCAATGACACAGATCCTTGTTGTCAGGAGAAGAGATAAACTTATCATATTATCATTTTCTCATGATCCACCATGCATATTGTGGGAGATCAAGAATACCTTTTCTGTATATTAATAACCAAAATATAAATACGTTACGGAAGAGAACATAAAACTTTGTCTCCTTAAATCCTATTCGCGGAATGAACAAACTCATTCAATGTACAGAAGATATGTGATGCAAAAGTGCCGTATATAGTTTGACCTTGTACTCTGATGTTGTAAAAGTTGTGTTTTGAGCCTAGAGAAGGATGTAAAATATTAAAGAGAACTACGGTGGGGTTTATACTTGTTTGAATTGCATGAATAAATTAAGGGATCAATTTATAATACTGGTATTATTGTTTGGGTGAATATTAAAACATGAATTGTTATACTATGAACAATAATATATGGTTTATTATGCAGAGATTACAGTTTCAAAGTTATGAATTAGCTTTATCTTGAAATTACTAAGACACTGATTTTTATTCCAGATTATGTCTCCTATAAAATAATACATTAATTCACGTATAAGTTATGCAAGTATTACATAGATGGACTTATATACTGGAAAATGAACACAATACTAATTATGCAAAGTTGTATTAGTACCACAAGTTTAATATGAGAAACTAAACTTTGTATTACGATAACTATGCCTCAATCCGAAGCAAGTTGGGTTGGCTATATGAATCCTCACTTTACATGCTGCTCCGATTAAGTTCTTCTTAGACCCATATTATACAAAACCTTTGTATTAATAATGCAAAATCTTGTTACGGGGTTATTTCTCTTAAACAGCAAACCAAGTGAGCATTAAGTGAATGAAATCAAGATATTGAGTCATCTTTGTGGTATTGTGAAATATGAGATGCTATAGGAGTTCCCAAACGAATTCGAGTTTGAACGACTTATTAAAGTGCTTGTTCACATATAGGAGGGATGCATTAATTTGGAACGAAGAGTGAGAAAAATCTTATGTCAAGCTTAACTCTTTCCATGCTTTCTTTGGGATGTGGGATGGGGAGGGACGTAATCTCTTTATTGATTTGTTTTGTTTTGATTATGTCACTGATATATACCTTTGATCTGTTTCTGAAGGTATCAACGGCTAGTGTTCCGTCACAAGTTATATCAACTTAGAGAAGAGAGGGACATGAAGCCTGAGACTTTTGCCAGCCTTGTATCTGCTCTTCTTTATGAGAAAAGGTTATTACTATTGATATGGTCCTGTGGCTAGTTATTTCCTAAAGAGACTTCATGCACTGTTCATGTATGAATAAATTTTGTTGAGAGTTGGCATAAGCTTGAAAGGTGACTGCCTCCAAGACTGGAAAACAATTTGATCACTTTGGTGGGTGAAGGTTTACTAAATACTTAAAATGTGTATACACATTGTCATTTTTGTCTTTCATCCTTTACGCCTGGGCCTTCAAGGCTATACTATTTCTTTACCACCGTTCCATCCATACTAAAACATATCTGCAACAGATATTAGGATTGTGTCAATATTTTCCAATGACTTGCTGGGTATGATACTTGCTGAAAAAGTTGCAAGTCATTGAAAACACTGGCAGATATTCTCTCCTCTATAAATTAAAATCTTTTGGTCCATGTAAACTGATATTTATCTTCTGACACTTCTGATCTGCTTTTGCCCCATTCCCTCGCCTAATTATCTGATCAAATTGAGCAAAAGTCCCACATAGTAGGCGAATTGTAGTTTGATCTCGACATGAAACCCAGTTTTCTGCAAGTTTTGACAACTTTTGAGGCTGCAAACTCGAGCCTCCATTTTAAGCTTGAATCAGTAGCAGTATTATCAAAGGCTCATTTAAGGCGCGCTTAAGCCCTAAAGCTCAGAAAAGCCCAAGATGGGCGCTTTATCTTGCTTAAGTTGAGCCTTCAGTGTAAGGCAAGCGCTAAGGCGTGGACCTCATACCCCATGAGTTCTCTGTTGAATCAAGTGGTATCAAACAACAAGTATAATCGAAAATATTTGTATTAGCTGCTAAAGGAAGCATTATAAATGAATTTATTACTTTGTTCTTGATTATATATATATTTTTATCTTTTTTCCGCCATTGCGACTTTTTTTACTAAAGCCTACACTTTAAGTACGCTCTGTGCTTAAAGCCTCAAGAGACCTAGAACACTCTTTAGAGCTTTCGCCTTTGCCAACACCGATCAGTAGACAATTCATTGGATCTTGATTTTATTTTTCCTTTCAATGATGAGTGTGGGATGTTGGCTTTAATAGCTCAACTCTATGGCAGCCTTACCTTTGTCTCTTCTGTCTCTTTTATTGGAAAAAGGCCTATTAAAATAGCTATGTTTGTATGTGTGTGTATGGCACTATTTCTATAATGGTTCTGCTAATAACTGCGTTTTGAATTTGGTTATCTAGGTTTGGTCCATACTTTTGCCAACCTGTAATTGCTGGATTAGGAGATGATGACAAGCCATTTATTTGCACAATGGACTCTATTGGAGCAAAGTATGTTGACTTTTCTAGTTCTTCAAGTTAATTTTTGTTGTGCACTTTGAGAAGCTTTCCCTACAACGTTTTTTTGCTTATGATATGGCAACTTACACATTATGCGCAGGGAGCTTGCCAAAGATTTTGTCGTTGCTGGTACTGCCTCAGAATCTCTGTATGGTGCATGTGAGGCCATGTTCAAGCCTGACATGGTTTGTTACTCATCTCAATATAACTTAGTATAATATTCCATAATCTAGCTCAAATGACATGTCACAAGTCAATATTTTCCAATGGGGATAATGTGCCAAAGTTGTAATTCTTCTTTTACATGATGCTTATTTCAGCTGAAACGCATATGCTTAGGGAAAATAATTTTGCTCCCCTTAGTTTATGTTCTATATGGTGCTGATTTAAGAAAAGTGGAGGCAATGTTTTATATGATGGGTGGTGAAGTAATGCATTATCTCTTTGTTGCTTGCTGTAGCTAGGCGTCCTGTCTTATCCACAATACTTTTTGCTCATTGATAAGCTGAAATAAATTTGGCCAGTCAATAGTGGAGATGTCGGAATTCCAGGAGTGTAAATCCTCAAGGAGTGTTTTTCCAAGATCAGACTACATAGAACACTCCGTAGATCATACACTATCCATGGACTCACTTCCGCCAATTATTATCACTATTATAATTCATTTTGATAAGTGCACTTTCATCAATTATTTGTTAGTAGAATACTTTCGCCAATGCAATTTTGAAGTTAGTTTGCAACGGTATGAGAGTGTCAAACATAGGACTAAAAATATGTAGCATAGCTTCGTTCTAGCTAAATTTGTCAAATGGCTTTAATTATGAAGTAATGACATATGGTAACTACATGTCTCCATGCTTTAGAAATTGAGACCTTTTATAGCTTTATGAAGAGAATAGGATAAAGCTTGATCTTCTACGTTTCTTTAATTGGATGCTAATGCTTTTTTACTTCAACACATGAAACTTGTATTCAGCTCTCAATTGTTGACGCCAATAAAATTATGTAGCGTGAAAGCTATGTGCTTTTTTGAGACTTCTCGTTGACTATCCCATAGAAAGAGTCAATAATGCATCAATGTTTCAAAAGTTCTGAGATCCTATAAAAACTGGTCGCTGGTGAATTATCCCGATATCTCGACTCTCCTTTCTTTGATATTGCTCTAGTGATTCAAAATTTGGACTTTGCTTTCTGCCTTCGGTTCTTGACTTGCTGAACATGCATTTAATGAAAAAAACTTATTTGGGTTTTTTTCTTTCTTGTGTAATTTGCGCTTCTAGTCTGTTGAGAATGAGATTTTTTCATTCTTTAATTGGGTGGTTAGTTAAGGTGGCACTAAAATTTGCATGAATCAATTGTCTCCAATATCAATGAGATGATATAGTCCATCATTAGTAACATTATCTGAGTCGCTCTCATGGTTCAGATCTTTCAGTCCCATGTTTTCTTTACATCCTTTAAAGAGTTTTCTTGCTATCATTTGTTTGCAATACTTCCGTCATAGTAATGCGTTTATGTCTGATTTCTATGGAGATTATTGACTCCTTACCGCAACACTACCATTTCAGGGACCGGAAGAATTGTTTGAGACCATCTCGCAGGCCCTCATATCATCAGTAGACCGTGATTGTTTAAGTGGTTGGGGAGGACATGTTTATGTTGTGTAAGTGTTCAGATGCTACGGATTTTGATTGCTTTCCTATATACAGTAAATGACAGCAGGAATCCCTGTGCTTAAGAACTGCTATATAATGTTTAAAATCAAGTCTCATCTATTATGTTCAATGCCTCAAACAATATTCCATAAGTGAGGCATTGAGTAAACGGTTTTTGCCAAATCAAGGACTTCTGATGTCAATTTTCATGCTTAAAGCTACATTTTTAAATCCCGGTGGATCAGTAAAGTTCCAAGCTAAAACATACCTTTAGGCCTCTCGTTATCTCTTTTGTTTCGATTGGTAATGGAGCCTGTGGGGTTAGGGGGTCGTAATACTTCATGATATAGTATCAGTTAAAGCGAGTTAATGTTTCTGTTATTTTATTTGGTCGATATCTCTTTGTGGTTGCAGTACTCCAACTGAAGTGACAGAGAAGATCTTGAAGGGAAGGATGGACTAGACAATAAGACAACCTTTTTCATTTAGATCCTGTACTTGTTCATTGCATTCCCTGGTAGACATTTATGCCGCCTTGTTTATGTTTGATGTTGTGTATTCAACTTATCCACATTTGGCTCAACACTAGTCGCTTAATATGCCTTCACCAGTAATCTTATGATTTGATTCCCAGTTTTTGAATTCATTTGTTTTTCAAGGAACATTGAACTGGGGATTTTATACTTTCCTTTAATTGGATGATGACTTCAGAAGAAACTGGAAAAGCAAGGATCATCTCAACACAGTGATACTCAGTATACCAAATTCCTCTCAGTAAACTTTCCACAAGTATATGACTACTGATATCACTCGAATTTATAAAACAATTTAAGTAATGATGATTTGGTTTATTTACCATGAATTTCCAACAAAAAACTGAAGAAATTGTTTTTTTTTTAAAAATTATTATAAGATATAAAATGCTCGTCCTTCGTGTTCTCTATGCTAGCTCCAACTCCTATTATTAGTTATCTAGTATGTTAAGTTTTATGTGATACGAATTCTTTATTTACCTCCATATACGTGTTAAATGAGTGAATGCGTATGGTACTACAACACAACAACCCATTAATAGTCTCACTAGTGGAGTCTGGGTAGAGTAGAGTGTATGCAGACCTTATCCCTTTCCCGGAAGTTAGAGAGGCTGCTTCCGGGAGACCTTCGGCTCAAAGACAAAAGATTTGTAACAACAACAGAAACAAGACAAATAATATCAACACTAAAAGCGAGAACAAATAAGTGGAAGGACAATAATTATGGTAATAATAAAAATTGAAAATAAAAATAAAAATAAAACAAAAAAGTGTGATGTAACAAAAATCACTACTAGTCCTGTACAAAACGCTATCAGACTAGCCAAAACGAGGAAAAACGCTCAACTAACCCCTAACTTATCCAATCCTAATGCTCGACCACCTCACCTCTCTATCCAGGGCCATATCTACGGAAATCTGAAGCTGCGCCATGTTCTGCTTGATCACCTCGTCCCAATACTTCTTAGGCCGCCTTCTACCTCTCCTCGTATCTGTCAAAGCCAACCGTTCACACCTTTTAACCGGGGCATCTAGGCTCCTCCTCTTATGCGAACCATCTAAGCCTCGCTTCCCGTATCTTATCTTCCATGGGAGCCGCACCCACCTTCTCTGAATATCTTCATTCCTAATCTTATCCAGCCTAGTGTGCCCGCACATCCATCTCAACATCCTCATTTAGGTTGCTTTCATCTTTTTGATATGAGAGTTCTTGTCTGGCCAACACTCAGCCTCATATAGCATGGCCGGTCTAAACACTGCTCTATAGGACTTACCTGTAAGTTTCACTGGCACCTTCTTGTCACACAGGACTCCAGACGCTAACTTCCATTTCATCCACCCCATCCCGATACGGTGCGTGACATCCCCGTCGATTTCCCCATCTCCCTGGATAATAGACCCCAGGTACTTGAAACTCTCTCTCTTAGGAATGACATGTGAGTCAAGCCT
This sequence comes from Nicotiana paniculata, assembly GCA_005239505.1. Taxonomy (NCBI): domain Eukaryota; kingdom Viridiplantae; phylum Streptophyta; class Magnoliopsida; order Solanales; family Solanaceae; genus Nicotiana; species Nicotiana paniculata. The sequence continues at coordinate 33,096 of ML302743.1, read as the reverse complement.
CACCTCCCCGTCCGCTTCCCATGATACAACGCTGAACTTGCACTCCAAATATGCGTATGGTATTTCATGAATTCTCAGTTAATATTAAAACTTCGCAAGCAATGGCACGTACAATTTTATTATTACATTATATTATATTATATTATATTAGTTTAGTTTAGTTTACCATGATTGCGGTAAATTTAAGGTGAAAATGTATATAAATTAACTACGGTGAGTTGATTTCTGTCTATCAAGGCATATGTCTGTTGGTTTTTAAAAGATAGAGGGCAACTATCTCTTTAGTTTTTTTTTTCTAAAATTGAGCACATATGGTTTTAAATACTAGTCAACTTGAAAACATAATCTGTTGAGAATGGGCATAACAAAAATTCACAAGAACTTAAAAAGTTGATTCAGCCTACAAGGCTACAACAAGCAACTTTATCATGTTAAAAAATTAGCTGAAGCAAACAAATATTCAACAATGATTGGTTGAATAATATTTTTACCTCATCTACTGATCTACCTGTATGTATATCGGATATACGTATTCATAGGTGGGTCCATGTAACAAGTCTTGGTTACATTTTTAATTAATGACTTGCTCAAACTATAACGTGCTATTAGAGCCTCTTGGGATGGTCAACGATGTCTATTATGGCTTGCACGATATGTAGTAGACTCGTGCAAATTGTGATGTCTTCTTTCATAATATATATGTTATGACTTATATTTATTATTTGTTATAATTTTAGCACGGAATCAAGCATTTAAACTTTATGAGTTCAATTTTTATGATCTTTAATATTAAAACCGTTATATGTTTTAAGTAATGAGTTCATATCTACTATTTATTGCTATGTTAGTAGCTTTTTACACATATCTTTATATGCCGCGTCAAAAATACTAAACAAAACATACATATTTTCTGTGTAGAAATAACAATCAGCACGTGCACTCTTATTTACGTAATTATGTGTTCAACATTAGACAGACAGTGATTTGGCTTTGGCTTAAGAAGTTTGAGCTATTTCAAAACTGCTCCAGGCTCCATATGTGTAATGGTAGTATATATGTTTAGCTAGGAAGATAAAGTACTTAAGGAAGGTTTTATTGCTCCCAAACAATAAACTATTTATTTGACGTCTACCTGTTGTCTATACGGCAAATACAGTTGCAGTTCATGTTTTAGGCTGTCTTCATTGAATAAAACTTGAAAATTAACATAAAGAGATCATAATGTCTTATGTGCTAATTATATACGGCTAAAATCGGAGAGCTCGATTTTGCGGTCATCTCGACGCTTAGAAGGCTTGTAAGCCCGGGCTTTCATATCGATGCGCGTCGAAGGTCCTCAACCTCGAGGCAGTATGTATTGCAGGTCCTCGATCTTGAGGTCGTGCAAATCGAAGGTTACCAGCCTCGAGGTACTGCACATCGAGGGATCTCGACCTCAAGGCAGTACAAACCAAGGGTCGACATGGAGAAGCGGGAAATCCGCTAAAAGCACGTGGTTAAAGCTGACAAAATACACAGGATAGTACACGTCCGTACCGTGACATTAAATGATTGCACCAACCATTTCTCTTTACATTAAATAGTTGTACCAGCTATATTTCTTAAAAATGAACACACATATACTATGATGGGATTCCCCTTCTTATATAAAAGGGACCCTTGTCACTTTTTAACATATAGGATATTCAATACAAGAACAAGAACAAGAACATTCTCTGCTCTCTAACAAAAACATTCTCAACAATTGTCTCATTAAATTATTGCTTCTCATTTATTGTGTTCTTGAGTTATTCTTCATTCATTGCTTATTATTGATCATAAATATGCCAACCTTAAGGCATTTAATACTGTTATACCGTTACCGATAGCCCCTAATCAAGCTTCTCGAGCTCGACCTCGAGGCCTACCCAACCACCCTCGAGACCGGCCTCTTCGATACCTGGTTTGCACAATCTAGTTCTTTTCGTACTTATTTCCTTTTTCTCGCTTCATACCCAACATCTACTATCTAAATAACCGGTATTAAAATAGATCACATATTTTTAGAACCACATAATCAAATTAGTTATAATTACTATTTTCAAGGTAAACAGTTTGGCGCCCACCATGGGGATAAAAATAATAGTAATCGTTTTAGTGCTGGTTTTCTAAAAACACAAGATATTCTTCACACTTTTTCTTGCTTAAGAAATCTTCAATTTCAGGTCAGAAAATGTCTAACTCAGTGAACGCACGTGAAAACAACGATCTTGAGGAACGCAGACCACAAGAACCCGTGCTCAAGCGGGCCAAAGTGCCCACCGCCACGAAAGAGTGAACTCAAAGTTGTATACTTAAAAGAGCTATTGTGTTCAGATAGGAGGATGTCGAAACATTGTCCTAACCACATAGCGATGCGCTGGTAATCTCTTTCCTCTTGAATAACATTCAAATTAAGCGTGTGCTCGTGGATCCAGGTAGCTCTACCAATATAATCAGATTCGGGGTAGTGAAGCAGCTCAAGCTGCTTGACCAAATCGTACCCGATTCTAATGTCCTCAGAGGATTTAACATGGAGAGCGAAATGATGAAGGGGGAAATCGTCCTCCCAGTCGATGTGTCCGGTACAATTTGAAGTACCAGGTTTCATGTCATCGAAGGAGCCACGAGATACAACTCCCTGCTGGGAAGGCCATGGATACACAACATCAAGGAAATACCATTGACTCTCCACCAGATGTTGAAATTCCCAACCTCAGATGGCATAAAAATGGTGTACGGGGAGCAACACGCGGCAAAAGAAATGTTCGCACTACACGACGTGGCACCAGAGCCCGTATGTTCCACCTCCGAGGGGTCGGAATATAAACCGGTTCCCGAGAATGACGAGGAAGACTTCCTCATCCCTCGAACCTTCATTTCCCCCGAAGAATTAGACGCAACAAGATCAACGGTCGAAGAGCTGGAACAGGCCGTTCTGATGAAACATCTACCAGATCGAATGGTATACCTGGGAACAAGACTAACCCCCGAACTCAGGAAAGAACTCATTCAATTTCTTATTGGCAATATTGGTTGCTTTGCTTGGTCCCACTTGGATATAACAGGGATCTCCCCGGAATTAACCACCCATCGACTGCGCATCGACCCTAGGTTCAAACCGGTGAAGCAAAAATGGAGGCCTCAATCCGAGGTAAAGCATGCGTTCGTCAAAGACGAGGTAAAAAAACTTCTCAAAATAGGGTCCATCAGGGAAGTAAAGTATCTCGAGTGGTTGGCTAATATAGTAGTGGTCCCCAAGAAAGGGGACAAGTTAAGAATGTGCGTAGATTATAAGGACTTAAATAAAGCGTGCCCTAAAAATTTATTCCCACTACCCAACATCGATCGATTGATTGATGCCACGCCCGTTCAAGAGACTCTCACCTTTCTCGATGCCTACTCTGGGTATAATCAGATTCAAATGAACCCCGAGGACAGGGAAAGGACTTCGTTCATCACGAAGTATGGCACATATTGCTACAATGTGATGCCTTTCGGGCTAAAAAAACGCAGGGGCCACGTACCAACACCTAGTTAATAAGATGTTCGAACATCAAATAGGCAAATCCATGGAAGTTTACATTGATGACATGCTGGTTAAGTTCTGCGCACAGAAGACCATTTGACTCATTTGCAAGAAACTTTCGACGTCCTTAGGAGCTACAACATGAAGCTCAACCCTGAGAAATGCTCCTTCGGCGTAGGTTCGGGAAAATTCTTGGGCTTCATGTTATCAAACCGGGGGATTGAAATCAACCCAGACAAAATCAAGGCCATCGAAGAAATCATAGTCAAAATCAAGTCCATCGAAGAAATCATGGTGGTAAACAACGTAAAAGCCGTACAACGGTTGACCGGGCGTATAGCAGCACTGGGCCAATTCATCTCGAGGTCATCAGATTGGAGCCATCAATTTTTCTCTCTACTAAAAAACAACAACTTTGAGTGGACGCCAGAATGCCAACGTGTCTTGGAGGAATTGTAACAGTATCTCTCAAGCCCGCCTTTGCTCCACACCCCAAAGGAGGGCAAAACGTTATATCTATACCTAGCAGTATCCGAGGTAGCGGTAAATGGCGTGCTAGTACGAGATGAGAAAGGTACGCAGTTCTCTGTCTACTATGTAAGTCGAACCCTGGGAGATGCTGAAACCAGGTATCCACACTTAGAAAAATTAGCTCTTGCATTAATAAGCGCATCTCGAAAATTGAAACCTTATTTTCAAAGCCACCGTATATGTGTTTTAACAACATATCCTCTTCGAAATATATTGCATAAACCTGAATTGTTGGGCCGGCTGGCCAAATGGGCCATCGAGCTCGGAGGGTACGGTATTGAATATCATCCCCGAACAACTATCAAATCCCAAATTCTAGCCGACTTCGTGGCCGATTTTACACCCGCCCTCGTGCCCGAGGTAGAAAAAGAACTTCTGCTAAAATCGGCCGCATCATCGGGGGTGTGGACCTTATTCACCGATGGTGCCTCAAATATGAGAGGATCCGGGCTCGACATAGTTCTGAAGCTACTTGCACGTGGCGTGATTAGACAATCTATAAAAACTGCAAAGTTGACTAACAACGAAGCCGAGTATTAGGATATGATTGAAAGTCTCGAACTAGCCAAAGGCCTGGGAGCGGAAGCCGTCGAAGCCAAATGTGATTCCCTTCTGGTAGTAAACCAGGAAAACGGGAGCTTTGAGGTTCGAGAGGATAGGATGCAACGGTACCTAGAGAAAATTCAAACCACTTTGCATCGTTTCAGAGAATGGACTCTGGTCCACGTACCTCGGGAGCAGAACGACGAGGCCGATGCACTCGCAAACCTGGGGTCATCCGTCGAAGAAGGTGACGTACTCCCCAGGGCTGTTGTTTAGATATCCATATTAGTGATCAAAGAAATCCATGCCGAAATCAATTCCACCAGCCTGGCATGGGATTGGAGAAATAAGTACATCAATTATTTGGTAAGTGGAAAGCTACCCACGGATCCAAAAGAATCAAGGGCCCTTTGTACTTTCACTCGATGAGAATGGAGCTCTATACAGAAGAACCTTCGATGGGCCCCTGGCAGTATGCTTGGGACCAGGAGGCACTGATTACGTGCTCCGAGAAATCCACGAGGGTACCTGCGGAAATCACTTTGGTGCCAGTTTTTTAATTCAAAAGGTGATCAGAGCAGGTTACTACTGGGACATCATGGAAAGGGACATCAAAGAATTCGTCTAAAAAAGCGACAAGTGTCAGAGTTTCGCACCAATGATCCACCAACCCGGTGAACAACTACATTCAGTCTTATCACCATGGCCATTCATGAAATGGGTAATGGACATAGTCGGCCCCCTACCAACGGCACCAGGTAAAGCTAGATTTATTCTGTTTATGACTGACTATTTCTCAAAATGGGTGGAAGCACATGCATATGAAAAGATAAGAGAAAACGAAGTCATCAACTTCATATGGGATCACATCATGTGCCAATTTGGGATCCCCTCCGAGATAAAGTGTGATAACGGGAAACAGTTCATCGGAAGCAAAATAAAAAAGTTTCTCGAGGATCACAAAATCAAAAGAATACTATCGACGCCCAACCACCCATGTGCAAACGGTCAATTCGAACCCACAAACAAGACCATCATTCGGAACTTGAAAAAGAAGTTAGAGAATGCGAAGGGAAAATGGACTACGGGCATACCGGACAGCCTCTATATCAAGCACCGGAGAGACGCCATTCTCTTTGGTATACGGGTCCGAGGCTTTGATACCAGTCGAAGTCGGGGAGCCAAGTGCCAGATTTCGACATGCCACCGAAAACTCAAAAAATGAGGCCATGACCACGACCCTCGAGCTATTAGATGAGAAGCGAGAAGCTTCACTAGTCCGGATGGCCTCTCAAAAACAAAGAATCGAAAGATACTACTGTTTGACCAAAAAATTAGATTCTCTGCCAAAGCTATTTTAAGAAGAACACAGGTTTCTGATAATCAAAGAATATGCTAATAATTGTAAGTAAATTCGTAAATAGTAGGCAAAAAAATGCGTAAAAAGTAAGTATATTTCAATAGTGGTTCGAACGTGTCCTTACAAGTTATATTTTACTCCCTTTATAGGGAATTTCTTAATATAACGTCTACTCTTTTCAGTGATTGAGCATTAATGGCTAATAATGGCATTAGTGTAACGTTACAATGATTAATCGTAACTGTTGTGTGAATATTATGTAACATTTTGGCTCATTAATTGAAGATCCCCAAATTTTCCCTTTATTCCGTCTTGATTCATTCTGACCGTGTCTCTTCGCCTTCTCAATTAGGTTGAGATTCCCGTATCTGATTACCCCGTGGGTATACTGTTCCGTTCCTCTTTATCTCGTACCTCTTCATAAATTCTCGTCCAGTTTCTCCACATAAATTGCAGAGTCATCATAAGTATTACACGTGTGAAACTCATTTTTACCAATACAGATAGTCCCCCCACTTACCATTTATTTATCGATTAATATTTGGCAAGTGGATACTCATTTATGGTGGGAACATTTTGCCACCGCTTCACTCGTTCCATTGAATCCGTCTCTAAATGTATGAGTCACTTGTCACTTCCATTTAATGCCCGTGCCACGTGGCTTTCCCAGATCGGTTATGCAATTATTCAACGCCTTTTAAGGCTTTTTGCGGCTGCATCAGTCTCTAAGTGACATCTTAAATTATGACTTTCACATCACTATTTTTTTCCATTTTTCCCCTTTTCCTTTCTTTACTTTCACAGAAAATTTCTAACCTTCTTTCTGTATTTGTAAATTCTTCATCTTCGTAAATATGTCTTCGTCAATCCAGCAATCTGAAAAGGCATCATTGTAGATGAACTGACTCCTTCTTCTACTCCAACACGTAGTAGGAGGAGAGGTAGGCTTAGGAGCTTAAATTCTACTCCTTCCAGGGGTTCTGCTTCATATGCTTCTCCCCCGCCATCTTCTAGGTCTAACACTCCTTCGTCTTCTTCGAGTGCTAGGGCTTCTAGATCTTTATCAAAGAGTAGAGAACAAAATGAACCGCTTCATGAGCCGAGAGTCGATGAGATTGTTCCTGCAGATTTTTCTTTTTCCAAGGATAGTCAAGCCATGAGTGAGCAGCTTTCTTCAATGTCATCACATGACATTGCTGGCCTTTATCCTACCTAAATAACAGACAGCTTAGTGTCTCTTGTACGCAGGGATTGTTATTGGAAGCCTGATTTTCCTGTTGTTGTTCCTAACGATAACCAAAGAATAACCTATTACAATACTGTATATTCTTATGTCTATACTTATCCCTTCACATTAGGATTCAAGCCTCCCATCGACCCTGTTATCATCGAGTTTTGTCGATTCTTCAAAGTTTGTCTGGGACAAGTCGGTCCTCTTATTTGGCAAGTAATCGCGTGCCTTAGGTATTTGGCCAATTTAGCTTCCGTACCCTTTACTTTTCATCATCTTATTCACCTCTATTCTCCAATGTTGTTCCGCCAAGGAGTGTTTACTCTCGCGGCTAGGATTAAAAGGGTGTTAGTTACTCCAGATGATAACAAAGATAGAGGGTGGTATGTCCGGTATGTTGCTGTCCCTACTGCAGGTTTAGTAGGGGAATAAAATCTCCCCTTCCCTGAGAAGTGGAACTTTGCACGTGAGTATAGTTTTGCCCACTTTCCTTTTCTTCACTTTTGATGAAGTTTCAATACCGTGACTGTTTCTTCTTCTTTTGCAACAACCATGAGAACCGCCGAGAATGTATCCAATTTCTGTGATTGGGTAGAAAAACTCTTATCAATCGCTCCTTTAGAAGAACGTTCGTGGAAGTACCTCTCTTTGAGGTTTGGTTGGAAGGTGAAGACCCACGGTAAGTGAAGTTTTTTGTTTTTACTTCTTCTTTTTTTGAGCTTTATCTGACCCTTTTTATTTGGTAGGATTTCCTGCTTGTAGAGTTTCTGCTGCGGCTGTGTCCGCTTCAAGGCTTCCTCTGGATAAGGCCTAGGAGATCATTGATGATTCCTCCTCGTTGAAAAGAAAAGCAAGTGGGTCCATGATCTTAGAGGAGGAAGAGGAAGAAGAGGGTTCGCTAGTCCATAGGTCACGTAGGAGGAGGGTGGTCTCTGATGATGAATCTGCACCCGTTGTTGATCCTCCTGTGCCTGAATCAGAACTTTCCACTCCTGAAAATGCAACTCCCTCTCTTGTTCATGAGTCTGTTGATCACTTGTTCCAACAAGGTTTTGATACCATCTCTGATGAAGCTCCTCTTGCTGTTTTCTCTCCTCCTGCTTCTAAGAAACTTTCATTTATTGCTCCCGTTGCTGTTCTTGCTCCTGTTGTTACTCCTCAACCTACTCCGTCTGTGGATCCTTCGCTCGCCCCCACTTCCGTGCCTTCTACTATTGAAGTAGGGTCTTCCAGCAGAGGGGTGATAAAGCAAGTTACAATAGAGGTTCCTGCAGCGGGCAGCCTCTTGAAAAAGTCGGGCTAGGCTGATGCATGGTTAAAGCCATTGATAGGTTCGACTGAGAAGTCTAAGCTGGAAAGCCACAACTCCCTGACTTGGATGAACGGGATTGTGCACTTGTACTTAAAGGTAAAACTTGATTTTCCTCCATATGTACTTATATATATATTCTTACCGTATCTAATTTATCATTTTATGTAGATCAACCTTATAAGTACAGAGCTAATGAAGAGTTCAAACGGAGCAAGCAACAAATGACTTCCATATTGAGGCTGATAATTGGAAGGAGTAGTACGAGAGTTTACAGCTTGACATGGAGGAAATTGAGGAGGAAAAGTGTACCTTGGAGCATCAAGTTAGGGTTATGGCAGCAGAACTGGCCATCGAGAAGGCATCTTCGAACCAGGCAAGTAAGGACAAAAGTGTCTTAAAGTCTTTATTTGCGGAGCAGCTTTCCCGTGCCACATGGTAGATTAGGAGCCTGAAGGATTTGTTGGACCAGAAGTAGGTGTACTCTGGCGAACTTGTTCAATTGCTCACCCAAACCCAAGAAGACCTCCGTAACTCTTCAGAGAAGGTCCAGTTTCTGGAAAGATCCATCGCTCCTTTACATGCCTCTCATGATGCTGCTGTGGCTGAAAGAGATGAGCTAAGAGCTGAAGCTGAACAATGGGAGAAAGACTACGAGGCTCTTGAAGACAAAGCAGCTGTCGATGTTAGCTAGGCTTATTTGAATGCCCGTCTTGACACATTGACAAAAATGGACCAAGAGGGTTTTGACTTGGAAGCAGAAATTGCTAAAACTAGAGAGACGATTGAGAAAGCAAAGTCAGAATTTCTCTTCACCTGAGGCTGAGGTCCCTGCTGCTCGTGTCTCTCCATCTCAAGCCGCTCCTCCTGCTAGTGAAGACAACCCCCCATCTAGTGAAAAAGTTTAAGGAACTTGGTTCTTCCTTTTTTTTTACCCCCGGTCCCATTGGGGATAAATTTCGGTCCTTTGTAAGTCCCCAACCGACATCTTAGGGGCAACTTTTGTATAAAAAAATTAGGCTTAGACTAATTTAATACTTACTTTTTGCCACTATATATTAATAATAATATCGGCATATTCGATTCCTTTGAATTTTTATTTTCACTCTTAAATCTTTGCATGCTTTCTTTTTGAGGTTTTTGGTTTACCTCTGAGTTTTTGACTTTGAATTAAAAAATGCTTAGATTTTTCGTACCTTTTCATAATAGGCACGATTTATGAAAGAGGGCCTTTTTTTTATCGACACTTAATGAGCTCAACTTCATGATGGTGTAAATGTACAAAATAGAGATAGGAATTTCACATGTTTTTCTTTGACAATGTTTTTAAGAAAGTCTTTGTATTGTTTTGAACTTTCGCAACATTTTACATGTGCTTGTGTATCGTCCATAACTCCTTTGCAACTGTTTTTCTTACAACAGATTTGGTAGAAACTTGTACTCATAACTGTTTTTCTTTTGTAACAACTTTTTCGATTTAATACAAGGTTATAACTGTTTTCATTTATAACAGTTTTTTGAATAAATATACAAGGATAATGCTTTTCTCATCCGTAACTGTTTTCATTTACAACAGTTTTTGACTAAGTACAAGGATGTGCATTTTTATCTGTATCTAATATTTTGCCCTTAACCTAAACATTCGTTTACATTTACAAATATGTTTTTTTGAAGGTTTTTGAATCAGGCTTTGTGTTTTTTGTCTTTGGCTCTTTGATTTTGCTCATAGTACTTGACTTGTTGGGAAGATGGATCTTCAAGCTTGAGCTTTGACTTTTTGATAGTCTTCTTTAATTCTTCTTTTCCTTCCATACTGTATAGTCACCTAAGTGTTTGAGATTTGAAGAATGAAATCTCGAGCACTTGACTATTCCTTCCTTGTGGTCCTTTTCTTGAAAAGGAAAAACATATGGGACTCGAAGGTATATAGTTTAGATGATGACTGCTTAACCCTTTAAAAACATCCATCAGAAAGTTGTAACCCTAGACCGGGAATTCAGTTACTTCTTCGTGTCTATGCATGTCTAATATCATCATCTGGTGATGGGTTAGCTTTTTGCCTATCATCTAAAATAGTTAGTATAACTTTAACTGTACAAAAGTAAAATCGAATGTAATGATACCTGACCTGGGTTATTCCCTTTACTTCAGAAGTAATACTTCTTCAAATGAACAACATTCCAACTGGTTGGTAAGATTTTTCCGTCCATAGTTTCCATCTCATAAGCGGCTTTTCCAGCAATGCCACGGACTTTGTAGGGCCCTTCCCAGTTTGGATTTAGCTTTCCTGCACCGACTTCCTTTGTTGATTGGAAGACTTTTTTAAGAACGAAGTCCCCAATTTTGAAATATATGAGGTGAGCATTTCTGTTCTAATATCGCTCTATAATTTGTTTTTGGGCTGCCATATGTATTAATGCAGCTTCTCTTCTTTGCTCGAGCAAATCCAGATTTGTCCTTAACTCGTCGTTGTTTGTTTATTCCGTTGCCGTTATGAATCTCATGCTTGGTTCGCCGATTTCCACTAGTATTAATGCTTCTGAACCGTAGACAAGCGCAGATGGAGTTTCTCTCGTGGCTACTTTTGCAGTAGTTCTGTAAGCCCATAATACTGTCGGTAGCTCGTCATTCCAGTTTCCCTTGGTTTTTTCCAACCGTTTCTTTAAGTTGTTGACAATGACCTTTTTTGTTGACTCGGCTTGCCCAATAGCCACGGGGTGATATGGTGATGAAGTGATTCTCTTGATTTTCCAACTTTCGAAGAATTCTGTGATTTGTGAGCCTATGAATTGTGGGCCATTGTCACATATGATCTCCTTTGGTATTCCAAAGCGGCATATTATGTGTCTCCATATGAATCTTTTCACTTCTTTCTCTCGTACCTGTTTAAAAACGTCTGCCTCCACCCATTTTGTGAAATAATCATGTAATACGAGTAAGAATCGTACCTTTCCTTTAGCTGGGAGAAGGGGTCACACTATATCCATGCCTTATTTCATGAATGGCCATGGTGACACCATTAGGTGGAGTAATTCTGCTGGCCGATGCATATTGTTGGCATATCGCTGACATTTGTCGCATTTAGCTACGAAGCTCTCAGCATCTTCCTCTATTTTAGGCCAATAGTAACCTACTCTGATTAGGGTTTTGACTAAGGATCTTGCTCTTGCATGGTTTCCGCAGTGTCCTTCATATACTTCCTTCATCACGTACTCCGTTTGATTGGGTCCAAGGCACTTTTCTAGGGGACCTCCAAACATTTTACGGTATAAAGTTTCATGAACTAGGCAGTACCACGCAGCTTTCCGACGAAGTTCTTGAGATGCTTTTGTATCTTCAGGCACGGTGCCATTCTGCAAAAGGTTTATAATTTCTGTTCTCCAATCCCAAGTTAAATTGTTAAATGTTACCTCATTTTTGTCCTGGTCGATTGCTGAATGAAATAGGTGTATGACAATTGCATTGTCTTTATTTGTTACGTCGGCAACTGCTGCGAGGTTAGCTAACGCATCCGCTTCTGCATTTTCCTTTCTGGGTATTTGCGTAACTTTCCATGATTGGAATTGCCTTGCTAGGTCGCGTGCCTTTTCCAGATATTGTTGCATCGGGACCTCTCTTGCGGTATAAGTCCCCTGCATCTGGTTTACCACTATTTGAGAGTCACTTTTGATCACGATTTTCTCAATTGAGAGTTCCCGTGCCAGTTCAAGCCCTGCATGACAACTTCGTATTCTTCTTTATTGTTAGTTATGGGATAACATTTAATGGCTTGTCATATCTTTTCACCCACATGTGATATTAAAACAATTCCCAAGCCGGCTCCTTTTATGTTAGAAGAACCGTCAGTAAATAGGGTCCAAATTCCTGGATTAGCCCCGTTGAAGAGTTGTAACTCTTTTTCCACTTCAGGGATTATGCTAATATTAAAATCAATGATGAAATCAGTTAAAATCTGAGACTTTATTGCAGTCCTAGGCTGATATATTATGTCACGTTCGCTTAATTCTATTGCCCATTTAGCTAATATCCCTGATAACTCTTGTTTATGCAAAATATTTCTTAGTGGATACGAGGTCACAACAGTGATTGGGTGACATTGAAATTATGGTCTCAACTTTCTAGCTGCCATGATTAGAGCTAAGGCTAATTTTTCTAGATTAGGATATCTAGTTTCAATATCTAATAAAGACTTGCTTACATAATAAATCGGAGATTGTTTACCTCTGTCTTCTTTTACCAGTACTGCACTTACGGCAATTTTTGCTACGGCAAGATAGACATACAACCTCTCCCCCTCTTTTGGTTTAGACAGCAACGAGGGTTTTGATAGATAGGCCTTCAGATCTTTGAGATCCTATTGGCATTCTTCAGTCCATTCGAACTGATTCTGCTTTTTTAGAACTGAAAAGAATTTAAAACTCTTCTCCGAAGACCTGGAGATAAATCTTCCTAAGGCTGCAATTCTTCCTGTTAGTTTTTTAACTTCTTTTTTGCTCGTAAGTATATAAGGTATTTCATCAGTAACTTTAATCTGGCGGGTTTTAATTCTATAGCCCTATTTGATATATGGAAACCTAAAAACTTACCTGATTCAACACCAAAGGCGCATTTTTCTGGATTTAGTTTCATGTTATACCTGCGCAGGATTTCGAAGGTGATTGAAAGATGATGGAAATGATATTCCGCTTGAGTTGATTTTACCAGCATGTCATCAATGTATACTTCCATTATTTTCCCCAGATGTTCCTGGAACATCTTGGTCACTAGCCTTTGATACGTGGCTCCAACATTTTTCAGGCCAAAAGACATGACTTTGTAACAATAAGTCCCCCTGTTTGTAATAAAGGACATTTTTTCCTCATCTGAGGGATCCATTTTTATCTTATTATAACCAGAATATGCATAGAGAAAGCTCAACAATTCATGACCTGCAGTGGCATCAATCATTTGATCTATGTGTGGTAATGGAAATGAGTCTTTGGGGCATGCTTTATTCAAATCTGTGTAATCTACGCATACTCTCCATTTGCCATTCTTTTTATACAGTATTAGCTAACCAATTAGGATATTTTACCTCGCGTATTCAACCAATTTTCAAGAGTTTTTGTACCTCTTCATCGATCACTTGGTTCTTGAATGGTCCTTGCTTTCTTTTCTTTTGCTTGACAGGCACGAAGGATGGATCTTAATTTAGTTTATGAGTCATCACTTCCGGAGGTATACCTGTCATATCTGAATGGGACCAAATGAAACAATCTGAGTTAGCTTTTAAATATTCAATTAACTTACCTCTCTTGCGGGGATTAGCCTCGTGCCTATATGAACTTTTTGCTCAGGCTTCTGCTCGAACAGTGGGATAGCTTAGAGCTCCTCAATAGTTGTTTTAATATGCTCGTCTTCTTCTGGCTCCTGAATGAGATCGGGTATGGAATCCATGTCCGTATGTGTTGATGTTGCCTCTGTGGTGATTTGGTTCACCTTCTCGTGGCTTCCTTCTTTCTTACCTATTTGGGTTCCAATTTCTTCTTCTGTACCTAATTGGGCGATTTCCTCGTCTTTTGACTCTTCCGCTACCTCTTTTTTGTTTGAGTGTACTACTGAATTTATATTCTTTGAGATCTGCTGATCGCCTTGAATATGTTGAATTCCCCATTTGGAAGGGAATTTTATTACCTGGTGTAAAGTAGATGGTATTGCTTCCATGTAATGGATCCATGGTCTCCCCATGATTATGTTGTAAGCCATATCGGTGTCAATGACTTGAAAATTTCATATTTTTGATTACTCCTTCTACACAGGTACTAAGCTCAATTTCTCCTTTTGTTATGACCGTAGAGTTTTCAAACCCAGATAAGGCTCATGCTTTTGGGATTACTCGATCCTTCATTAGCATTTCTTCCACAACTCTCAACAAAATGATGTTGACTGAGCTACCTGGATCAATCAACACTCTTTTTACATTAGTTTCAAGTATGCGTAGAGATATTACCAGAGCGTTGTTATGAGGAAGCAGCAATCTGTTGCCATCTACATTGTTGAACGTTATATTGTCTGCTTCCATGTCTTCACGAATCTGCTTCCCGTGTGTAATTGTGAATTTTGTTGTTCTTTTGCAGACTACTCCGTTCACCTCCTCTCCTCCGTGTATCACATTCACTGTTCTCTTTGGAGATGGTGGTTTCAGGGGCTCTTTCCTGTTCTTTATATATGCCTGTTTGCCTTTTTCACTAAACAGTTCTGTTAGATAACCCCGTTTTAATAGTTGTTCTACCTCACCTTGCAACAATCTACAATCTGATGTTCTGTGTCCATGATCGTTATGGAATTCACACCAGAAGACTAGATTCCTGCTGTTTGGATTCGATCTCATTTCTTTGGGCCATTGAACTTTATCGCCCATGTTTCTCAGTACGGTAATTAATTCAGAAGTACTTACATTGAAGTTGTAGTCTCCGACTCTTGCATTACCTCTGCTCCGTTCCTCCCGATCTTTTCTATATCTTGAGGAGGATGAGTTCGTATCTCTATTTGACGGTCTATATTCCGACCGTGTGTTTTCAAACCTAGAATGAGTTTCTCGTCCTGAAGGTCCCATATATGGATCGTACCTATTCTTACCTGTTCTCCTTTCTGGTTCAGGGCGTCTAGAACTGGCTCGATCTTCAACTTTTGATTGAGCAATGGTGTCTTCTTCTATTCGTAGCTTGGTGTTGTACCTGTTATAGACATCGTTCTATGTCGTGGTGGGAATTCTCTCAAGCTTTCGTTGAGTCTTCTCGTGGCTTCTGAGCTTCTATCATTTAAGTTGCTTGCAAATGCCATTGCTGCCCAATTGTCAAGTACCCTTAGTAGCAGCATTCTTTCTCGTTGAAACCTGTCTACAAATTCTCGGATCAACTCTGCGTCTCCTTGTTTTATCTTGAATATGTATTCCATTATTTTTTCGACTTTATGTGCACCGGAATGTGCTTTTATAAAAGAATCTGCAAACTCAGCAAAAGAGTCAATAGAATTTTCGGGTAGAAGAGAATACCATGTTAGTGCTCCTTTGGTGAGTGTCTCTCCGAACTTCTTGACTAGTACTGATTCAATTTGTTGTTTAGTCAGATCGTTTCCTTTTACTCTTGTAGTAAAAGCAGATACATGATCACGTGGATCAGTTGTCCCGTCGTACTTGGGAATATCATGCATTTTGAATTTCTTGGGAATAGGCAAGGGTGTTGCATTTGGCTTCCAAGGTTTTTGAGAATATCTAATGTCAATGCCTTTGATAACAGGTGGTACTCCAGGAATTTGCTCGATTCGGTCGTTTTGTTCCTTCACCTGTTTCTGCAAGGTTAGTAATAAAGACTGTAATTCTGGATTATTGGACATACCTAGTCTTTCTTCGAGGGACTCATTTGGAGTGCCTCTACTTCCTGAGTTTGCTAGTCCGGATTGTGGATTTTTCACAGTTGCGGTGTTGTTAGGAGGAAGTGTAGGTGATGCAGCTGGCAGTCCCCTCATGAAAGCTTGTGAGGCTTGAGTCACATATTCTCCAACCATTTGTTTTACATTATCTTGTTCTCCTGTTTGTTCATTTCCATTGTGATTATTAATTTGAGTCGCAGATCTCTCTGGGGAATGTTCCCTTGAGCCTCATGGGGAACCTGAAGGTGATGGAACTGGAGTTCCAATCCTTTGTTGGTGTTCGACATAATTTACAAAATGTTGTTTGAGAAAAAATAGAGATTATCAAATTCCCGGTAACAGAACCAATTTGTTTAACCAAAGAATTAGATTCTCTGCCAAAGCTATTTTAAGAAGAATACGGGTTCCTGATAATCAAAGAATATGCTAATAATTGTAAGTAAATTCATAAATAGAAGGCAGAAAGATGCGTAAAAGTAAGTATATTTCAATAGTGGTTTGAACGTGTCCTTGCAAGTCATATTTTACTCCCTTTTATGGGGAATTTCTTAATAGAACGTCTACTCTTTTCAGTGATTGAGCATTAATGACTAATAATGGCATTAGTGTAACATTACAATGATTAATCGTAACTGTTGTGTGAAGATTATGTAACGTTTTGTCTCATTAATTGAAGATCCCCAAATTTTCCCTTTATTCCGTCTTGATTCATTCTGACCGTGTCTCTTCGCCTTCTAAATTAGGTTGAGATTCCCGTATCTGATTACCCCTGGGTATACTGTTCCGTTCCTCTTTATATCGTACCTCTTCATAAAGTCTCGTCCAATTGTCATCTTGTCATTGCGCCACATAAATTGCAGCGTCATCATAAGTATTATACGTGTGAATCTCATTTTTACCAATACAACTACAACCGAAGAGAAAACGTCTGATATTTCAAAACCGGGGACTTAGTCTTAAGGAAAGTCACCTAAAGCACTCGAAACCCTAACAAAGGCAAGCTAGGCCCGATCTGGGAAGGACCGTACCGCATTCTCGGAGTAATCGGCAAAGGATCCTACAATCTAGGCACCATGGAAGGCGAGCAACTGCCAAACCATTGGAACATATCAATGCTGAAGCGCTATTATTGCTAAGGTAAAATCCTCCCCATCTTTCTATCAAACTGTTACACTAACCAAATGCGTAGGTAGGCGATTAAAGGGAATCAAAACATCCCCCAGATGGAAGGTCTTAGGTTTTAAAGCATGTACTGCGCTCTTTTTCCCTCGTGGCAGATTTTATCACAAAATGGGTTTTATCGGCGAGGTTATTAACGAGAAAACATTCATATGCTACCTAAGGAGAACTCACCAAGTATTCAAGGCTTCTCTTAGATCAACCTCAAATACTGAGGGGCATCCCTCCACGAAATCACGGAAATATACCAAAGAGGGTCTCGATAGGAAAATGATGTATCGGACCAAACGGTCGAATGAACCGTGTCCGCAAAAAAATACTCGAACCCTCAATAGAGAAAACTTGTATACTTGTACCAAGTAATCAGAGAAGTACCTTCTGTCAAAACATTTTTGCACATCAAAGAAGTTTTCCATTTTTACAAGAGATGTCCCCGGGGCCAAATATTTAGCAAACACACAGGAACTGTCCTCAACAGTCACTCCACCGAGTCGCCAAAAAATTCAAAGACGTAAGACCTCAGGGAAGGTAACTTCGAACTCACAATCCCTCCACAAGGCAATATCAACAGCATAAGCCCTCCTCAAGGCAACATTTAGTGCCGACTCGGGGACTTCCCCCGATAGTCGGCTCATCAGGTTATCAAATTCGAAGCCGTAAGACCTCAGGGAAAGTAACTTTGAACTCACAAGCCCTCCACAAGGCAATATCAACAGTATAAGTCCTCCTCGAGGCAACATTTAATGTCGACTCGGGGACTGCCCCCGACAGTTGGCTCATCGGGTTATCAAATTCGACGTCGTAAGACCTCAAGACAGGTAACTTCGAACTTACAAGCCCTCCACAAGGCAATATCAATAGCATAAGCCCTCCACAAGGCAACATAAATAGCATAAGCCCTCCTCAAAGAAAAATTTAATTCCGACTCGGGGACTGCCCCCGACAGTCGGCTCATTAGGTTATCAAATTTGAAGCCATAAGACCTCAGGGCCGGGAACTTCGAGCTTGTAAGCCCTCCATGATGAAACATCAAAACTATGAGACCGTAAAAAAAGTTATACCAACCTAAAACGTAAGAGACCAAGTCGCCCGCTACACTAAAGGTTGTACCAACCTAAAGCGTAAGATCCCAAGCCGCCAGCTAGTCGTATCGACCTCACACATAAGAGCCCAAGTCGCCAATTACAGGTCATACCGACCCAAATCATAAACCCCATATCAAAGTCAAGGCTATATATCAAACTTGTAAGACCCAAAAGGCATACCCTCGATATAGACGCCATGGCTATCTCACTTGGGGACTAAAAGGGCTACGGCCAAACACTATTACCATCGTCATAAGGCTTCAGCCAAACTAACGCAACTCAGAGACGTCCGACTGTTGCCATAAAATCACAGGCCTCCATTTACTTTGAAAAACTTTGAAAAGAACCGGTTAAAGGTTGTACCAACCTAAAGCGTAAGAGCCCGAGTCGCCCGCTACATTAAAGGTTGTGCTAACCTAAAGCGTAAGAGCCCGAGTCTCCCTCTACACTAAAGGTTGTTGTACCAACCTAAAACATAAGATCCCAAGCCGCCCGCTATATTAAAAGTCAGGTGTAATGTGTCAAAGGTCACCGAGTCGTTGATAACTTGTATTTTTGCCTCGTTTTCCGTTCCCTTATACATGAATTTTGGATACAATGTTACACAAAATGGCCCCGAAAGCTTATACGTTGTGCTTGTTGCAGGATTGAACCAGAAATGAAGGCACTCAGTCTAAAATATGCTCAAAATAGGAGTGAATCCGGCACAAGGATCAAACTCAACAAGGATGCTCAAGACAAAGAAGGAGACTGCGGCCGCAGTCCTCATTTCGCGGTCCGCGGTGGAATTCCAGTAAGGTCAACAGTGAATTAATTATCCACCGCGGCCGCGGTCGTAGTTTCGCAGACCGTGGTGGCATTCCAGTGAGTTCGACAACAAGGTCATCATCCACCACGGCCGCAGTCGTAGTTTCGTGGACTGCGGTGGAATTCTAGTGAGCTCCAGAAAAATACAAGTCCCCACCGCGACCGCGGTCGAAGTTTCGCGGACCACAATAGCATTCCAGTGAGGTCGAGATATGATACAAGTATTCACCGTGGCCGCGGTCCTCTTTTCGCGGTCCGCGGTCGACCCTTACCAGAAGATTAGCAACCATTGTATTCGCGGACCGCGGTCGTGTTTTCGCGGTCCGCGGTGGTCCGCAGAGGTATTTTTGTCTGAAAATTTGGTAGACTATAAATAGACTATTTTGTAATTTCTTTACATATCTTGTAATATCTGCTATTTTCAGAAGTAGAGAGCTCGTGAATATTTTAGGGTTTTTATTTCTTTAGCTTTGTTCTTGCATTTTTAACATTGAAAACTTCAATTACATTGTTAGGAATCAATTAAATGGGTTATTCTTCTTCTCTATCATTGTTCTCATCTTTGATTATGTGTAGCTAGACCCATTATCTAGGGTTGTGGCTCAACCCTAGTGTGGGTATGTAATGGGGTTTTGAAATTAAGGTTGGGAAATTAATGGGTGTTGGATATTTAGGATATTTCAAGGTTTTTATTGCTATAATTAGTGGTTGCAAACACTAATCAACCTTTTCATGACTTGGGTCTTTCTTGAGAAAGAAGACTTGAGTCTTGAAATTAGCCTAATAGGAAATTAGGGCATTATCAAGAGATTGGTAGTCCCAATCAATGTGGTTAAACCCCACTTGAGCCCTAGTTAACGGGTTAAACCTTGAGATAGTAATACCCTACCTAATCCTATATTGCTTGATTAATTGGCACCCAATTGGCCTCGAGAGGGGCAATTAGGGTATAATCACTCAAACTACCGAGAGGTATAGAGTGAGCAACTTCGTGATTTGGTTATAGCTGTATCCCTAGCCAATTCCCCGACCTTAGAATTGAATTCCTTTGTGTATCCACCTAGGCAACGGTCACGACCCTGGTGCCTTTATCAGTATTAGAAAACAAAAACAAAAACAAAAACAAAGTTAGTCATTAATTAGCTTACAAACAATAGAATACACTTAGTATAATTCAACACTAACAAATGATTAGAAGTGCAATTAGAAACACTCGACCCTTCTAGATTACTTATACACTCACTCCCATCTATAGGCTCCCTATGGATTTGACCCCAACCATTCTGGTAAAAGCTACACGACCCTTGCCTTCATACTTATATAGTAGTGTGGGTGAGGCATCGTCACTTTTTGGCGCCGTTGCCGGGGAGCTTTAACAGTGTGACTATATTTGTGACTAGAAGTGTAGTGTGTTTTTATTTCCTTCTATTTTTAACTTTCTTGTTTTGTGTACTTAGGTACAATGGCCGATCCGCTAGGAAATATGATCCCGGGGGAGGAGGTTTATGACAATCAAGAAGATGAAATCAATCAAATTCCTCCACAAAGAAGAGGCCGACAGGCCAATATTCAGGATGATGTTCTAGACCCTCCCTCACCTACAGCTCCTAGAGCTGCTCCTCGGGTCCTTCCAAACGAGGGGTATGCTAGTGCAATAGTCCCGCCAAGGATTCGAGTGGGGAACTTACAAATCACAAATGTTATGCTCACTCTCCTAGAGCAAAGATGATACTTCACCTGAGCCGCCCACCAGAATGACTATAAGCATCTCAAAGGATTTGTTGATACTTGTTGGGGGAGTAAGCAAACTAATGTGTCTGAGGACGCATTACGGTACGGTTGTTCCTGTTCTCACTTAGGGGAAAGGAATTGGATTGGATTGAGCGTCTCCCAAACCATTCTATATCCACTTGGGACGAGTTCGCGGATAAATTTATTGCAAAGTTCTTTTCCCCAAGCCACATGGCAGCCCTTCGAGATGAGATTTTGGCATTCAAACAAGAGCCAAACGAGCCACTACATGAAATATGGGAACGCTATAGAACCATAGTCAAGGAGTGTCCTAACAATGACATGATCAAGGCTATGATACAACAAACATTCTACCAGGGAATCAACACGGTAAATCAATGTGTGGTCAACCAATTGGCCGGTGGTAATTTTATGAAGTTGACATACCCGGAGGCATGTGATATTCTTGATGAAATGTATGACACATCTTCGGCTTGGCAAAGTAGAGCAAATGTGCCTCAAGGGGAAACTGGTGTGAATAGTCTCCACAAGGAACTCCAAGAACAAGGGCAAGCAATTGCCGAGCTCACAACAACCATGAACCAACTTGCTAAAGCACAACTCCAACAATTGCAAGGGCCGAAGCAAGTAAATGCTATGGAAGGAGTTCATATGCAAGGAAACCAAAGGAGACCTCGGGGGAATGTTAGGAAAAACCACGGTGATCAAGGGCCGAGTGGTCATGAACAAGATGAAAGTTATAATGACCAAGATGAGGATGTTATGTATGCAAACAACTACCAAGGGCAAGGTAATGCGCAAAACTGGGGGAACCAAAGGCTACGAAACTGGAACACTAACAATGCTAGAAATTGGAGCAATACCAATGATCGTCAATGGAACAACAATAATGACAGACAATGGGGGAACAATAATGTAGGGAATTGGAATGGAAGAAATAACAACAACAATTGGGGAGGTGAAGATAATCGGGGGTCGGGTTTTCAAAGGCCCCCGATGTACCAACAACCAAGCAACCCCCCTCCATATCAATCTCAAGGGCAAAGTTCTTCAAGCTCGGAAATGGATCGGATAGAAAATATTTTCAAACATATGATGGAGAGATCCTCTCACACTACTTCTATCCAAAATCTTGAAGTACAAATGGGCCAGATTTCACATGCCTTAAACATATGCCCGAAGGGTGCACTACCGAGTGATACGGTGGTGAACCCCAAGGGTGGGAACAAAAAAAACACCGGTCATGCAATGGCGGTAACTATTCGGAGTGGAAAAGGTGGTGAAGCAAGTACTTCGGGGCAAAAGAAGGTTGTTGTTGATGATGAATTTGTACCCCAAGATGAGCTACCAGTTGATGTGGAACAAGAAATAGGTGAGCCAATTGAAGGTGAGGTAAGAGTTGACATTCATGACAATGGGGAAGATTTGGGTAGAAATGTGAACCCGTCTAGGGAGCACAAAATTGACATGCTGGAACTTGTGGCCCCAAAGGCACCATTGCCTAGGCCACCTCCTCCCTATCCTCAGATATTGGAAAAATAGAAGCAAGAGACCCAGTTTAAAAAGCTCTTTGATATGATGAAGAGTCTTCCCATAAATGTTCCCTTGGTTGAGGCCTTGGAGCAAATGCCAGGTTATGCTAAGTTCATGAAGGACTTGTGACTAAAAAACGATCCATGGAGTGTGAGACCATTAAGATGACTCACCAAGTGAGTGCTATTGTTCACTCCATGGCACCAAAACTTGAAGATCCGGGTGCCTTCACTATTCCTTGCACAATTTGGAGTGCAGACTTTCCAAAAGCCCTATGTGATATGGGGGCAAGCATAAATTTGATGCCATAATCTGTGTTCAAGACTTTGGGAATCGGACAACCTAGGGCGACCTCTATGCGTTTGCAAATGGCGGACCGATCAATGAAGAGACCCCTAGGTATTATTGATGATGTCTTAGTGAGAGTGGACAAATTCATATTGCCAGCAAATTTTGTTATCCTCGACTGTGAGGTTGGTTTTGAGGTCCCTATTATCTTGGGGAGGCCTTTCCTTGCCACTGGGAAGGCCTTGGTCGATGTTGAAGCTGGGGAACTTACATTCAGAGTTGGTGATGAAAAAATGGTCTTCCATGTGTGCAAATCTATGAAGCAGCCCAACAGCACTGGCGGGACGACTTGAATCACTTTCTGCCTCCACTTCGAACTTATGAATTGAGCCCCCAATTTGGCATCAAGTTTTTGGTTATGCTCCAAGGGCGGTGGAACAAATCTAATTGGCCCAAGCAACCATTGTACTATTTTACACTTCTTGTCATTTAGATGAGGTATGTAGTCCTGTCTTTCTGGCAAGAAAAATTCTAGAATGTAGGTATCTTGTTGCTCATTCCTTGACTCCTCAATTGGATCAGATGACTCTATTTCCATATCATCATCCAAGCACAATGTGGAAAAATGTTTGGAGTGAGGACCAATGCGCTCAAACACATGAACTTCTGGACTTTCAACATCCTCAACATTAATCACACTAGAGTCGACTAAATTTGTATCCTCAACATCCCTGGTTGACTCTAGTATTACTTCTTCAACATCGGCATCCCCAAATTCTAGTTGGTTAGAGTGTTGGGTTTCTACTTTGGACCCCTCCATTGGTGCCTTAATTTCCATCTCTAATGTACACTGCTCCTGGCTACTATCCATAATATTGGCATATTGAGCATTAAAAGCTTCAACTAGTTGACTCACTTGAACCTCCAAGTTGCGAATAGTTGCATCTTGCCTTTGTACCCGTAGTTGTATCTCCTCATATTGTTCGAAAAGGCACTTCATCATATCCTCGATCCTTTTCAGGTCATCATCACTGGGTTCTTTGTTTCTATTAACTTCACAAGAAAAA